>JAODLL010014889.1:0-28171 GCA_026546735.1 Forbesichthys agassizii | reverse complement strand
CAGTTCTGAAGGCGAAAGGGGGTCAAACACAGTATTAGTATGGTGTTCCTAATAATCCTTTAGGTGAGTGTATATTTGACATGTTAATCACCAAAGCCAGCTAAGAGAACATTAATTCACGCACACTCACCAGACACTGAGGAGCCGGTCATGTTCTGCCCCCGAAAGGAAATAGAGGCCGTCGCTGTCCGGAGGTCGCATGGTGGCAAACCGCAGGTTCGTGACAGCTGTGGAGTGACCTGTGAATTTCTACAGGCCGGTGGACAAGACACGGGCGGTTTAATGATTCATTCAGAAGAACCATGTTCCATTTGCATGAAAACAGACTAAAGAGTCTTAACTAAAAGTGCAGACAGTAGTCCCACAGTGGATTAGTGTACAAAACACGCCCATGCAGACATATAAAATTGAGAAAAGGAACATAATATGGCTCACCCTATACACCTCTTTGGTCTCTAAGTTCCACATTTTGATGATATGTCCCGCTGAGAGCAGGAGCTTGCCGTCATGGTTTACACACAAACTGGTCACTGCCGCCCGGTCTGCCTTCCACTTGCTGCAGAATAAAACAAACAAACATCAAGACCCTTAAGTTTAAATAGGGTGGGCAGCATGCAACTACTATGCAAGTATGTTCAAGGAGCCAATTCAGCAGAGGTGAGACAAATACAAAAAAATAATAGAATATTGTAGTAGGTCAGCAAGCGATACTTCAAACTGCCGTTGACATCCTCACTACTCTTATATAACACGGGATCCACGAGTATTACTTTTTAGAAACCACATAGGGATATTAACAACCCCCCCCCCCCCAAAGTATATCTGGCAACCCATCTTAGCATTTAATTGTTATTACTGTTCGAGAGAAAAATTATATCTGTGATCAAGCAGCTAGTGGACAATCTCCCCTCAATCTCTAAACCTTGTGTTATTTCGAATAATTATTCTGTTAAAAATAACGAGCGGGTAGAATGCCTGCCGCTACCACTAGCGAGTAGTCGGGTTAGTACCACACAGTATAAAAGTGCAATAGCCTACATGTTGCAGTGGTCATAACTACAGTAGAGTCGCCTTAATAACTAATGCCAACATTAAAGGCAAAGACAGGAAACATTTATTTTTTGTCTACTAACCATCTGATGATTGAGAAAAGTACAATTATACGTTGACTTTTAATACTTTCCTCAAGCAGATTGCAATGTGTGCTAGCAATGGGCATTTCTGTCACGGAGAATGCTACACATCGACAGCATAGCATCTCTGCACACTGAATAGGAATGCAATCAGAAAAACGTACAGGCTGAAAATGTAAGACTGGAATATATTACCCCAATTAAATGATAAACCTATTGCCATGCAGTGTTCATTTACAGTAACTGTCACTCTAATTTTAACTACCGGCTCGTTCAATCTCACATGTATTCGGGCTCAGGCTACATGGACCCATCAACAAAAAAAAAAACTAAAACTCTGCAAATGTATGAACACATCTCTAGGAAATAAAGGTTTAATGTCATATTACAGAAGATTATATAAAGTACAACACACAAACTTGTCCAATTTGTCTTTGCAGCTTGCAATGGGCTTACATCGCATCAGTTTCTCCTGCTCCAGGAGACTTTGCAGTGCTGTATTAAAAATCGATTGCTTGACAACGATAGAATACAGGCAATTGTAGCCAGTGTAGCCGAGCCAGGCTACAGGTCGCCAAATTAATTAAAAAGCACTTTAGAAGATGTTGAAAAAGGGAACCCCCATAACCATGGAACTCCATCATCAATCCCACTACTCATTATAAGTATGTTTTGTATGTGTAATATAACTGGACATTTTGTATGTTTTAGTATTTGACTAGGTTTGCATAGCAAAATAATATAATTATTTTGAAACGTAAGATGAAATGTACTGACCAGCAGGTCTTCCCTGTCTGCAGGTCCCATTCTACGATGTGTGTATCATCTGATCCACTGTATAACAGACTGTCATTGGGATGCCACTGGACACAGTTTACCCCACCATTATGGCCACCATCCTAGAAAGACAAGCCATCATAACATAAGTATGACAGTATGCATTAGTTTGTATTAATTTTCCATCTTGCAAAAGCTAATATATTTTTGTTGAGACAGTAAAGTAGGAATACGGTAAACGGAAAATATAATCATAGATGTATCATTAATTTAATCTTTGATGATTATATGTTCCTTCAATATAAAAATAATATAAAGGTATCAACATGCAAACTCACCAGATTACTCTGTAATGCGCCCTTTGATGTGCTGTAGATGAGCACAGTGCCTGCTGCTGTACCCAGTGCCAAGAGGTCTGGCTTTTCATCCACCTGTACTGCCTCAGATTTCCTTTTTTTTCTCTGAGGTCCCTCCTGAAACATTCAACATCTAACAGTTAGTGATTATGCAATCTTAAATGATCACACATTAACAAGTGGTGACATTTAAAACGGATTCAAATTATTCCCAAAACTAATTGTGTTCTACCATAATATAATGTCTGCTAAAGCAACGATTTTGCTATCCTTATAAATACAGCGGCAATGATTCAGATTTCCGTATGTGCTACTGTGATTGAAATTAAAATGAATGAGAAGCTGTCAACCCAAACTTCGTATAGCCATAATATAATATGTATCATATTTTACCAGAAGACATTTCTACACATTAAAACTAAACTTTAGTGAACACAAGTGTCATGGTGGCACACACGGCTAAAGCTAGAGTAAGCTAAAGCTAACATAATTGTTAGTATGGTAGCAATAGTATGAGTGTGACAATGCGTACGATTAAGTCGATATTCTCACTCTAGTTATGGGAGAAAAATCTCAAAAGTGTGGGTTCGGAAAACTATTTAAAAATTTTAGACACATATAACTCCATTAACAACTACTTATTTCACCACCCATGTGGGACCAACATTTGAGTCCTGCGCACATGTTGGCTACAATATAGCTAGCCCCTATATGCTAGTGCGGCTAGCTGGACGTCCAGTAGCTTTGACACATGCACATAAATACGTACTAAACCTGGCACATGTTTCCATTTGAAGTTACAATTACAGTCGAGTCTTCGTTAAGTTGTACGCACTCCATTAGAATCTGCTATGGTGGCAACTTTGCCCAGGCCTTTGAAAAGCAAAATGACCCACGTACCTTTACAGTCCGGCATGGTCCCCAAGCAATACTGGTACAAGTGGCACTCAGATGGGCAGAAGGCACATATTCTTGGTGAATTGTTTTACTGTCGGTATTCCAGATGCGAAGCCTGCCGTCCTGAGCACATAAAGCTAGGTAATGTCGCGATTTTGGTGAGAACGCACAAGGTAGCCCGAGCGAAGAACTTCCACCGTCAGCCGCCATTTCTGAAGCTTTGCTTGCGTCTGCGTGCTGAGAAACCACGTGTGGTTCTCCATGGACAAGCTCATTGCACGTCATGCTGGCGGCTTTTCCCATTGGTTACGCCAGAAATACATACAAGATATATACAAGATGAAGCACACACTTCTATGTTTCGTTTGTTTGCCTTTTTTGTTACTATTTGGGATCTATGATTTGTGTTGTTGCCTACAATATGAAGGGCAAATAAGGTTCAATCTGCCATGAAGATGGTTGTTTCATATTGGTTTACACATTGTTCAAACTTTTTAGAAATGTGTCACGAATGCTGTATCATATGTATACGATCAATGTGTGGGAATGCTTCACAAGATAAATTATAAACCATCATCCTCTGGTGGTAGTCTTCTCTTACTACACTGTAGGTACAGGCTCCAATAGTATGTGTCGCACCGTTGTGACGTATGCACATTGAGCATGGTGAGCAAGTGTAGTGTGGAAACCACATCCATGGTGAAAACCGAGGTTGTAAGACTTGTAAACTTATTTTATTTTAGTCTAGTTTAGTGAACGTGTTGTTTTGGATGATATTGAGTTATTGTTTACCGTTTACATTATTTATTTAATTAATACTTATGCTTGAACCTGCTGTGCTGATATAACAATCAGTTTAGATAAATGACTGCTCAAATGCCATTATTACGGTCTTTATTACATAGGCTGGGGCGAAGTTGCATATCTGATCTCGGAAAAACATACAGGGGAATGCATTATGTAGTAAAACCCCTGAAACAGCGTAACGGGGCAAGGGCATTTTCACTTGGTTCCCGAAATGGCAATGAGAATGAAGGTGACAAATCAGACCAATCATACCTGGATGCCAGATGTTCTCAAAGGCGAGAGTTACCTTTTCATAGGATACGACATTTGTCACCACTAGAAAGGATAAGCCGCATGCTTCCACAGGATTTATTGAGCCCTGAGGTGGTTCAGCTGAGAGAGTCGAAACAGGAGGACCCTGATAAAGATGTGAACGTCCAAGGGAATCCTAGCCCTGCGGGTACACTGCTCAAAGGCATATGCAGGGAACATATAGAGTGTGCACAACCTGAGGCACAAATGGAAGATGAGACAGTCCATTTAGATAACATTTCAGATGATCAGTGCATTTTAGACACATGTGTGAAGCCAAATGATTCAGAGACTCACGTATGCGAAACGTTCCCCAGCACCGACGCCCATGTTCCTTCCACTCTTCCTGGAGAGAGGTTGCTTATGTTAGGGGAGCTGCTAATAGCTGAATATCGCAAGAAAAGGCGAGTGGAGTTTAGGAAAATGTTCCAGCTTCAGCAGGGGATTCGCCTACAGAGCAGCTGTGGTACAATTGGACATGATGACTTAGTAGGGCAACCATCAGGCAGGTTCTGGAGGACCACCCGTGGGATGCCCATTCTTATTCGCCGCTGTAGCCTTGAGGACTATGTGTTGTACATGAAGCGGGGACCAGCCATCGCATACCCAAAGGTAATGCTTTAAAACCTGGATTTTATATCCGGAATTATCCGTCGTTGAAACACACATTACTTCTCCCCCCAATGCTGCCCTCACTTTTGTGTGTGGTGATTACATAAGTAAGTTACAATGATTCAAGCCAAGGGGTGCTATGCTATAATGCAATAAAAAAAGTGTGGTCTCTAACGATACACATTTGTGTTTCTCTCTTGTAGAAGCCATTGAATTATTGTTTTCCTAAACATTTTGTATCATGTGAAAATAGTTGTGTAGTTACTCTCCTGCACTCACATGTCCTCAGGATGCAATCACCATGCTGATGATGATGGACGTCACAGAGGGAGATTGTGTGTTGGAGTCTGGATCTGGATCAGGGGCAATGTCACTCCTCCTGTCCCGGGCAGGTCAGCCACCTCACGGCTCACATCGGGCCTGACTTGCTTGATGCACATTCTGTCTGCGCCATACGACTGGATAGTCCATTAGGCCAGGGGTAGTCTCATTGGTGCTCACTGTGGTGCCTAGAATACGTCATCGCCATGTCGTCACACTTGAGAATTCAGGACGGATTAGTAAATGTAATGTTCCCCCCATTCCTCATCAATATTTCCCAAATGTATGCATGAGGATTGTACATGGAATCTGGTTTCACGTCAGATGATTATCACAATCTAAATCATATAGGGCATACATTTGTTATCCTGGTTTCGCCCGACCATTGGTCTCAGCTCAATTTCTTTTCGCTGAGATTAGTCGGGGAACCCTGTTCGCATTAGCGTTCGCACAGCCATCCTGCTGGCGGCCCAATCAGCGTGGGTTAGTGAAATGACGTTGAAGTCAAGCGTGTTTCTAAATGGTGGTAGAGCTAGATGAGGCGATCAAAACAATTGTTATATTGCTATAGTTTTAAAATGAACCAGAGGTCTACGCCAAGTAGGAGGAAAAGTGTGTGCACACTTCCCAATGGAGCGTGGCCAGGCCGTATTCACTGGTGGTTACACAAGGCTTTACATTTGACCATATAAGAAATACATTGCGATATAGTTAACCCAATGTTGACAGAGGGTGTCCTAAGAAGTATTGCAGGTATTTATCTAAAATGTTTATTTATAAATATTAAGACATGTAAAAAATACAAATACAGTAGAGTAAATAAAGCCAAAATACATACTGTAACATACGTAAACAATGCATCTATTGTTTGTGTGTTTTCTCTCCAGTTGGCTCCAAAGGCACAGTGGTGAGTGTGGAGGTTAGGGATGACCACCACAAGAAAGCAGTGAACAACTTCAAACGCTGGTGTGCATCCTGGAGCCTACGAAGAGGAGAAGAATGGCCTAGCAATGTCCACTTCCACCATGCTGATCTCAGATCAGCTTCCTCACTCCTTGACGGCTGGGGATTTAATTCGGTAGGTCTGATGTCATGGCCTCCAGATCAACTTTATTATCTATTATTATTATTATTATTATTATTATTATTATTATTATAATAACTCAATACATGTGATATATGTTCTGTTGTTTTTACAGCACACCCATTATTTGTACTGTATATATGGCTTCTTATATTTGCTTTAGTGCCAGTCAACATTAGCCTCACGAGACCATCTCGCATGCTTCAGTTTGAATTTGCCTCAAGAAATCAGTCTGGAGAGCTTGGAAATGGTTGTTTCAGGCCAGTAAACCTAGTGTGTGGACAATCCACATTGTACTGTTAGCTACGGGCGTGTTTTAGGTGTGATGAAGGCATCTTACAGGTGTTAACATAGGTGAAGCAATATAGCAGGGCTATTTAATTCCAGTCCTGGCGGGTCGCTGTCCTCCATGTTTTAGATGTCTCCCTGCTCCAACACACCTGATTCTAATGACTGGCTCATTAGAAGCCTGATAACAACACAGTCATTCAGTTTAGTTTAGTAGGACATCCATTGTTGTCTGTAGTGGGCTTCAGCCTGTCGCACATGCAGATGTTATTGGAGGTGCGAGGACAGTCCTTGCGGACTGTGCGCATTATGTAAATAGCGTCACGCATACATGTGCATGGTGGTTGTCTGGCGTGTCAGTTTAATTCAACTTAGGACATGGAAAAAAGTGCAACATTAACTGAAACAGAACAGCTTGAAGGCAGAAAAGTGTGTCCAAATAGACAGTTAATACATTGTTGTTTTTTTGCAGGTTGCTCTGGATCTTGTTAGCCCCCACTTGGTATTGTCCACCGTAATTCCACGGCTTCATCCTGGGGCTGTTTGTGCTGTCTACTTAGCTAAGTATGTAACATGGCCTTTTCAGTAGACTATTAAAACTCAAACAACACTTGCATGACAGGACACTCAACCTTTTCTTAAAACCTCCATCAATGCCAAATCAATTGTAAAATACATTTGACCACAGGGTTATAAAAATTGAAGTTAAAAGTTGAAAATAATTGCTAATTGAATTAATCTAATCTAGTATAACACAGGTCATTGACTTACTTGAGGGCCTGCGATGTTTGGTGCTGCCAGTGCTGTGTGAACGCATAATTGAGGTGCCAGTCAGAGATTGGCTGGTGACGCCAGCTCTTCAGAAAGACGGGATGTTCTGTGAGAGGAAAGATCCTATCCGCGATGGAGATCTGAAAGATGAAGATACAGAGAATGGTGAATTTTAAATATAACATACAATGCTGTCATTGCTTATGGAAAGGTATTTTTCCTGCACTTACCAAATGTAAATGGTTTAATTTCAGAGTTGACAGTGAAAGAACCTCCACCATTTGCAAGTGTGCCCTATATTGCCAGACCACATCCTGAACAAATAAGTCATTCAGGTAGTAGACAATATTATGATTATGAGTGAAATATAATTTGTGTTATGCTAATGCTGATTACAATTTTTTACACCTTCAGCTTTCCTGGTAAAACTACGGAAGTGCACATAAAAACCGCTGCACCTGAATTTCTGGATGCGTGTCAATATTTTGTACTTTGAGGTGATTTATAAAATGATCCATGTTCAATTTCTATTAAAGTGTTTCTGAATGTAATAAAAATGTGCTTGTGCAGGCATTACCATGGAACAAATCACTCCCAAAAATGCACTTTAAGAATGTCACTGTCATAGGATGCCACATTTGAATGTAGCAGCGCACAAACCTAAGGTCACTATATGCAATGACTCCAGCTGGATAGTGTAAAGCACACAGCCACTGGACTCTGCAGTAGTGGAAACATGTTCTCCAGTAATGACTCCCACTTCACTATCAGTTTGATGGGTGAATGTAGGTTATCTGACTGTCATCAAGTGTCCCAAACCAAGACCAGACTTACTTCAACACCAGAGAACAATTGAGGCCTGAATATGTCAGTACATAATTGTCTTCATATTTTGATGGGAGCTTAAAAGGATCCCCAGAGGTTAATATATGCTCTGAATAAAGGGTTTGAGTATTCTGTGTATGAGAATATTAGCATTTGATTTATAATAAATAAGCAATAATGTGTTGCGTCATGCATGGCTAGTGGGTATAGATGAAACAATGGAATGAATACAATGAAGGGGAATGAAAACCTTGTGAAGGAACTGTAGCTACATTGGTCAGATGGTCACTTAATGTATAGTTTACACTGTATAATAGGCAGGGAAAACGTTAAGGCTTTATTCAATACACTAGACCGGCTTGGTTCATCATAACAAACCACAGTGACAACCAAAAACACCCAATGGAATCCCATTAACACTAACCAAATAATTAGTATGAATCATATGCAAGTAATTGCCTGCAAGGTGACCAACAGCACATTTAGAAATTAACATCAAAATAGCGACTTCTGTAATGTATAAATATATATGAATTAAATAAAAACTCAGTACATGTTACAATATATATCATTTGCATTGGGCAGGTAGGAGCATAGAAATACATACTTAAACATATTTCACATGACCAGACTTTTTAGCAATGCATGGCAGTTATATGACTGACAAAATAATTTGCTTGTATTTTGACACATTGAAAGAAAAATGTAATTATGTTCCCATGTTGGTATGCAGTACTTTTCACTTTAAATACTTCTGGTACAGAATCAGTAATACTCAGTTTTAATGAGTAGAACAGGCTAAAGTTGTTGTCAAGAAAAGGACGTCAAACTGTTGAGCATAATGTTTCATTCCTCATTGATCCAGTCCATTGATGTGTCATTCTTTGATCCACAAGCAGACTCACCATCTAACAGATGAGGAAAATAAGGGGGAAAAAAAGGTTTTAGTCCTTAAAGTTAGAATAAGCAACATATATACATATATATATATACACATACACACACACACACATATATATGTATATATACACACATAATATGCTTAATCAGTACATTTTTCATAGATTCCTTTAACAGTGTTTTTAAAGCTGCTAAAAGTAGGCAAGACAATTAGATTTGTGAAGATTGAACATTTTGTACATGGATAATGAAATCCATATGATCACATTAATTCCAATGGTCACACATTTATATACACCTTTATTTAACCAGGTAAAACAGTCATTGAGATTGAAATCTCTTTTCCAAGAGCGACCTGGCCAAGAGGGCATATTAAAACATCCCCATAACACATTTAAACACAAATGTCCACCATTCAATTACAGCACCACAATTACGTCTTAAAACATTGTAAAAATCTTTGCTATGGTAGTAAACAGGAATATGAGACACCTACTGGAGATATTTGCAGAGCAACACAAAGAGGGCTGGCCCTGAAGCTGAAGTTTGGCCTTGCCAACATTCTTTAGCAAAGTTGTGTTCCTTGGAGGGGTGGTCTCCCTGGAGAGGAAAATGGACAACGCCAGGGGAGAGGTGGGCCTCGCAATCACCACAGAGGAGCCCGTGGAGGAAATGGAAAGGCCGGTGCCTTCATGCGACTGTGTGGTGCGGTTGCACAGGGTGCAGGGAGCAGGTGAGACTGAAGGTCCGCGGGGTATACAGACCTGGCTCCGCTCACCGTAATGACGCCAGGCACCGCTGTGGTGCGGTGCCCTCTCACGCTGCCACACAAAGTGGGAGGGCATGATGGCCATCACCTTGTGAACACAAGACACAAGCGTAGCTGCAAACACCAAGATGGAAAATGGCATCCACTCATATATTAGCATCACATAACTGATTATTGCAAGAAATCCCACCAGATAGTTGCATCCTTCAAGACATACCATAACACAACCCACCCCTAATGCATTATTTGTATTATATTGTCAGATCAAAATGTATCAGGTCAATTGTCAATGGAAGGGGGGTAGAGGGTGGAATTACCTCTCAGTGCAATCTTATCAAAAACTTAAATATCTAATTTTGTGAAAATTTAGAAATGGCCACATGGTGGTGCTATGACACATATTTTGCCTATACCATAAAGTAGGTACTGAAATCAGAGTTATTTTAAAGCAAAACAAGCTAACATAACAATGTAATAACCATAAAGACAATTGCAAATGCTTAGTATAATAAAAAAAAAAGATTTAAAAAATATTTTAAATAATTTAAAATAAAAAATAGTCATTAAAACATATCCAGCCAATTAAAATCAGACTAACAGCATTAAATTGAACCACTAAACAGCACTGTCTGCTATATTGCAAAAAATGCACCTCTTCACAGCAGCGTCTGCTGACAGCAGCTCTGTACTGGATGCGAGCCCACAGTTTGTCCCTCTGCTTGAGGAAGCGGGGAAAGTGTTTCCTCCAGTTCTTGCCCAGTGCCCAGGGGAATATCTCATACCTGCTTTCCTCTTCATCCTCCTCCATGGTGTTGGCAAGGTAACTGTAATTAACATAACACAATTTTAAAAGGTTAACATCAATGTTGAGTATTACCCAACTATATACTGCAAGTAAATACATAAGTAAATGTGTTTACATCACAGCAATCTGCTTATATCAGGGGTGCCCAACTCAGGGGTGTCCTGGAGGGCCCCTATCCTCCATGTTTTAGATGTCTCCCTGCTCCAACACACTTGACTCAAACCAATGGGCTTCTGCGGAGACTGACAACGAGCAATTCATTAGAATCAGGTGTGTTGGAGCAGGGAGACATCTAAAACATGCAGGGCGGTAGCTCTCCGGGACCAGGGTTGGGCACCCCTGGCTTATATAGTTGAGCCAACCACTTTGGACTTACAGTGCAATGAAAAAATTCATTTGGTTGTGTTCGTTGATGCTGAATCGGGCCCTTCTAAAGTAGACAAAGGTCATGGCCAGGAGATACTGATGTAAGGGAGAGGTTATGTGAAAAGAAGTTGATGTTAGTGAACTGAAATCCTCCTTCCGTTTTAAAATATTTCAATTGCATTTCCCATGGGGGCTCTGTCTATGCCAGATGTTTAAATATTTCACTTCTTTACTTTGGCATGAAGATTTGGTAATATTGGTCAACACACTAAACATCACACAACTCTCTACAAATATATACCATAAAGATGCAATTCAAGTGCTCTCTTCATCTGTTGCCACAAGTGGCAAATCAAAGGTAATACACCTCAGGTTAGCATCATGGCGAACCTGTTTAACTGGTAGCTCACCCTGTCAGTTATTTTACAGCAACAATCCATCCACAGAAAATCCTGGATCAGGTCATCATCTGTAACAAAATATATTTGTAAGTCATTTGCATCTTAAACTGAAAAATGTAACTAACAAATATGTAGGTATAAAGGTAATTCATTCACCAAACAGCCTAAAGAAGGCAGCCATGTCCTCCCTCTGGATGACAAGCATTGGGCTCAAGGTCATTGTTGGGCAACACAACTCATGCTTATGCTGGCTTGGATGGCTCTTGCCTGGTGGACCCCAGGCCTCTTGGATATTGGGTCGTTTTAGCTGTAGACTTCTTTTGATCTTTAGGGAGTGTGCATTAAAGACAGTTACTGAGGGAGGGGTTTTGCGCCACCTTAGCGGTTGTTTCTTCATTCTTTGTCAGCTTGAAACATGTGGCAGAATTAATGTGGTGTGTTCTGTAAGGAAATCATAACATATACAACATTTAAGTAAAGTATAACATAAAATAATATAGTTGCAAATCCAAAGCAGATTTATTTACAAAAAAGTATAAAGTAAACAGACATAAATATACTATATGTTGGTACCATGTAAAATATACACCAAAGTAATTATTCTACAGAAATAATGTAGTATGCTTGGGGATTGACAAATGTAGACTACTAATAAATCACATTGGATTAAAGCATCTGCTCAATTATATACATCCAATTACGTTAGTATGGTAGTATATTTGCTTTATTCCACTATAATTAATTATTGAACAAACTAAGGTCAGGTTGAAATTACAACCAGCAACCATTACGGTAAACTAACGTTAGCTAGCTGCCGTATGCTACTGTACGGCACGGTAGCTAGTTAGCGAAATGTACCAGTCTCGTTGGAAGCTAACATGTTAACGTATTACCAAGCCAATAGGGAAGGCTACTCATTGCATCTGTTGTTTTGTTTTGTAACTATAATTCACATTAGTAAGCAATTCGTCAGTATAAAAAGTTCTAGTTGATGTACAGTACCGGTAGTCTACAATTAATGGATAAGAAGGCTAATGTTATTTCTGCCTCACCTTTGAACAGCAGTTCGCTCCTTAGTTACCGTACTGTAGGCTAGTTGGCAAGTGTAGTGTGAAAAAGACGAACAACCCTGAAATATACTTAAATTAAGACTATTTTGAATTAACCTTAAAGAGAGGTCGACATAATGTTAAACACAAGCTGAACTACACCTCATAGCCCTTCGCGTGAGTGACGGGTAAGTGGCGTAGGCACGGTAGAATGTGCGCCATTATGGTAAGCACGCGCCAAGGCGGCCGTCCGACACCTTCAATAAACCCTAGCCTACAAAGACGAGCGCTAAGCACGCCAAGAAGGCAGTCTGTGTCTGTGTGTGTGTGTGTGTATCTCTCTCTCTCTCTCTCTCTCTCTCTCTCTCTCTCACACATAGACACTGACGGGGGGGGGGGGGGCACGCCACAATGGCCCCACCCTGCATAGCAAAAAACAAGATTAACACTTGTATGTTTTAGTTATCAGTCGCCAAATATGTTATAATCAATGTAAATTATGAATGTTATGCCTCCACCCAACTAGCCACAATGTTCGAGCTGTCTGACGTTAACAGGCGACAGGTGTGACCAAAAGTGATTGTCCTATAAAACGTGATTGCCATCCATCTGTAATTAACATGGTGATTTATATATGCCTAGATAAGAAAAATGAATATATTTTGAAATTGTATTTAATTTAAAGTATTTCACTCTGTGACCTATAGTTATGTGGGAATATAATCATAAAATGCATTATTTCATACAGTGATCACTTTTTGGGCATGACACCTGCAGTCGGCAAGATAAAACAAGAGGGACGTTTATGTTTTCCCTTTCATTTTAAAGTTACCTAGCTAAACTTAAGGTTGTCCATATCATGGGACATGGATATATTACAAATGAATTGGATGCTTACGTTACTCATTCATAGCACTCGTTGACACTGCTATTTTTAACCAAGAGTTGAATTAACCTATATGCAGTGTTTTCCATGAACGGTTAGCATACACAAGTTTGCCCAGAGCCAGAGGAAGAACCATACTCCATTCCACCCTGCCTCACTAAGAAAACTAAAGCCAATTAACACTGCAGTCAGTCAATGTTGAACTCTAGTACGACATTATTCAAAATTGCTTCACCACAGGAAGCAAATGTTTCATTCTCACCTTCACAGAATGGAAGTGAGTTTGAGACGAAGATTAATTTTGCATGTGTATGCAGCCTGATAGCCTATGGCTGCTTGCACTCACCAAAACATGTGCTTGAAGTGAAAAGGCCACTGGGCTTGTAGTCTACTTGCACAAATATCCTACTAGGCTACATTGTAGTTGTAATAGGCCAATTAGACAAACTGTTATTGCCCACCTAGTTTCATGTACGCCTACCCACACGCACATTTCTGGTTATCACAGGGTGATCTTCACTATGGTTATCTACCTCTTTGTGTGAATCTCCAGGCACCTTCCATTGTGTTTCAAACTTTGGTATAACATTTTGCTATTTTTTAGGTGCTATATGATCCTGTGCAAGAAAAAGCAATTCATTATAAGACAATGCACTCAAACAAATACACAGTGAAACGACAGATGATCTCTTTATATACACGGTTAACAATGACAGAACAAGACCTTATGGCAACTGCAAATGTGTCATTTCAAGCAGCAAAATGCATCTCTCCCATTCATTTTAATGTTTGTATCCACATAATCAACAGCAGTGCACCATGTAAGAAATATATAATTGACTTGTTTCAAGAAACAGGCATCAAGTCATTATTTTCAGTGAGAGAAACTAATTTTTGTTTAAATGTATTGCTGTTGATGTAGATGATGTTGCTTACTAAATATGCCAAACAGTTATACATTATTTAAAACGTTCGGGCTGACAGAGCTATAAAACTCAATTAATTAATGACTAAGGTTTGTGCCTGATTTACCAGGTATTTGTGATGTCTAATGCATCTCCATATAGGCTTACACTATCAAATTGGTCATGGTTACTTGGTTCATATTGTTCTTGTCATGCTGTAGTTCCTGACATGATATTAGGACAGTTAGGATTATGTTGACCGCCAATTGTTGGACAATTTCTTTTGTTTGTGTATTTGAACTCTCCGGACGACTTCCAATGAGATTACATTTACGACATTTGGCAAACTTTTATCCAAAGGAACTTACATGTAATACATTTGTCATTAGTTAGATAGGTCACCAGCAATTGTAAGCAACCAATATTATTTCAGAATAGTTACAGCATTTAAATTAAAACCAATAAAACAACTATACATAATATACAGTATATATATATATATATATATATATATATATATATATATATACATATATTTGATAAAATCATGGAGGGCGAGGATGGCACATCAATTCACAGTCTACAGAGGCCTACATCATGTGACGCTCCTGTGTTCTCTATACTATTAATATGCACTATAACACCATTATCAGGATGGTAGCTAGTGTCCAGAACAGTGTGGACCGTTAGAGGTCAAAGGTCATCTCGAGAACGGTTGTTGTCTTTTGAGCTCAACCCAATCGGAAGCTCTGTCCCACACATTGAAATGCATTGCGACGCCATTGTTGTGAGCGGTGTTCGCCACCTTTGTTTAGAACTGTGTGGAACTAGCGGATTATAATTTCTAGTATGTATGTAGTAGTATCGAGTAGAGGACGGTAGCTCTCAGAATGCAAGGAGATATTTAGTTAATATGGATAAAAAGCGTATTAGGTTACAATAGATGACTATACCTTTATTGGCAGAAAACAAATCAGCAAATATTTGTCTAAGATGCTTGTCTGGGAGCCTGTAACAAATATAACGGTGACCCTTGACCTACTAACTGTAGACTAATGAGTAGCCTACATGTAGCTTTGATGTTGTGGTGGATGAAACACGGAAGGCCTTGAAGGGATGATGAAGGGTTATGAGCAGACGTGTTCTCAACAAGTGATTTATGAAAAACAAACGGGGATAATTGAGACTCCTGCCAACTTTTTCTGGAAGCAACAAATAGAAGTGAAAAGGAACAGCCTAGCATATTGACAGGCTGTCTGCATAATATATAGCAATATACTGGAGTGTTTCTTAAACGGGTGTGAGTGCACCACTAGTGGTACTGGAAGGTACTGTATATCAGGGGTACGTGAGAGAAAACGGAACTTGCGGTAACAGCAACAATGAAAACAGTATTGATAACTTTTAAAAACAAGTAAAAACTGGGCAAGCCTAGTTCTGTCGGACCAGTGCAGCGTGATGTCAACCTGCAGTCGTTTTGACACGTCCCCTTTCTTGGGGAAAACAAAGTGTAAAAATGACTTGCAGCTATAGATTTTCCCCCTACATAAAAGTGTCTGTGTTATGTCCTGCACTATAAACAAAACAACACACACTCACATCGGTTCTTCTTGCTACTGAGAGGGAAAGAGGAGGACAAAATATGTATTTCATGGCTTCAGACTATTTTGGGAACCCTGGGACTCGTAATGTAGCAAATCATACCCTAATATATGTAATCTACATTTCATAAACATAACTCATAATTAGTGTATGCAATATACATTATACAATAAAGGCATAAAGCATACAATTTAATAGGCTAGATTGTAAAAACGACTTCAGCCAAAGTCAACGTAAACGTCACTGGTTGCAGCTGGGTAGCTAAGAGCTAGACTGTCAAGATTTAACCCTCGCACTGCTCGGCAAAGTCTCCCAAGTGTTGGTTATCTAATGATAACTGTAATCAGTACCAGATTCACACACAAGTGGCAGGCAGCGATATACTGTTCATTTAACTAACAAAGAGAGTAAAATACCACTGTATCCAGTCCAGGATAGCCTAACTAACCTGGATTGGGACTAAAGTTAACAAAGTGGACTAGCTGCCAAACTACTAATACACCTCTTCCGAGATGTAATTTCAACTTTACTTATTTTAATGTATTTCCCTATCAAACAATTACTAACTCAATTGACCATGATTTAAATTAGAAAGTAATTTTCCAACAAAAAGGGGTGATAACCACAATATAACTTGTAGTATTATTGCATGCACTTTTTAACAAGGTCGGTCAGTCAGTTTGTAAGCGACGTTTGCTTATATTGGCCGATCCTGCTACACGTAATCCAGCAATAAATTCTAAATAAATACGTCTGTAAAAATATTGCTGAAATTTCAACATGCGTGTTCCTGAAACCATGGAATTGTCTCCATTTATTCTAATGGCGACAATTTATTCTCATTTATGCTAAACAGACAATTAGCCAAAGTCCTTCAGGGCTAAATAAACCTAACTCCTCCTTTCAGACAGTGTCTTGAGTACAGTCACTCTCACGTGTGTTAAATTGACAGCTGCCAATAATCTCCTCCCATTCACTTCCATTCTATTCGAGCAAAATCGTCTAGAGTTCAACCCAGGTGAACTATGGCCGCTGAATTCACAGCCGCAACCAACAGCAAGGACACGTAGCAACCACACACACAAGGAGGTGTGTGTGGTTGACCCCACGGGGGCTCCAATTGGATGTAGTTTTCTTAGTGAAGCAGGGAGGAAAGGAGGAGGCTTCGGTAATTGTGGTGTCTAACCATAGGCATACGTATAATCAGCCAGTTTTGCACAGTGTTGCTAATGTTGAAAACTACTCCTACACATTTTTTCCCGTGGCAAAACAACACCCGCATAGCAAACGCTGTTTGCGTGTGACCAATATCGCTAATACAGACACAGACTAAATAAACACAGGAAAAAAAGTTCCGCGTCAACTCCTGCACTGCCCACATTCCGCACGGCAAGGCATTAAAGCCAATGAAGACCGTCTCGACCGAGTAAAATCGACCCTAGCAGCTGATGCCTCCGTTAAGAAACAGATACGTCATACTTTGAAAATGTTCATACTTTGAATCAGCTTTGCTGCAGCCTGCTCCGTTCATATGACCGAAAGTTAGCAAGTCGCAGCAAAAACACTTAAATATGTGGTGGTATATCACCCACTCCTACATAAATGTTTCATTTCAGTAGAACGTGAATAATATTTTAACCTGTTGTACTGTAAAAAAACTGGCCTCCTAATATGTTTACTGTGAACTATTAAATGTATAGCTGCAATCCATAACCAAGCTACTAGACCACGACAGCAATCAGCAGCCTTATCAAAATGTTTACACAGAGCGACCGCGAGATCTTCAACTTTGTGCGTTGCCATGACTACTTCGCCGCCTCAAGTAGCGGAACGCATTATGACGTACGTTGCCATGTGAACAAGGCGTTAGCGCAAAGTGAATAGGTTTGTAGGTCGTACAATCTGATGAATTAAATACAGAGCAGCATGTTGGCGGGCGGGATGGGGGGGGCGCTCACCCAGGGGCATGCCGATGCCATAGCCCTTGGTGTCCAGCAGGCCCCCTATCTGGGTCAGGTTGCAGTTGAGGCGCCGGTGGTACTCGTTCATGGTGCTCTCCAGCAGGAAGGCGTACTTGGAGTTGAGGACGCGGGCGATGCCCTCCTCCGTGCTCTTGACGAACACGCTGGGCTGCTTGGAGTGCATGTAGTTCCACATGCGCTGGTAGGTCTGGTACCGCGAGTTCTGGACCGGGGCCGGATAAAGGGAAGCATGTATGCATGTCACAATAGTAAAGGGGTCTATCTGACTTTCTGCCACTAGATGTCACACTAAGCAAGCCAGCATCTCAGACCAGCCGCTGCACTGCAAAAACGAAAACGTGTGATAATCTTGTGTTTCGATAAAAAAATGTAGTTGAACATGTGTCTAATATGAATGGCTTAGCTAGTGACTTAATTTAAGTGAATGTGCACTAGGTTTAAGAAATCGTATCAAGTGCATTTCACTTACTGCACTGGCAGCCACATTTGTTTGTTTTAAGCATATGCAAGCTCATAACTAATATATTTGCACATATATTTGATAGGACATTTCATGCAGTGTGGTTGTATGCATTTCACATGCGTAAAGGGAACCTATATGACTTTCTGCCACTAGATTTCACAGTAAGTACGCTAACATCTCAGACCAAAACAAATGCTTCTTGGGTCCCACACACACACACACACACACATTTACATGCACGTGCGGCCAGCCCGGCTACGTAAACAATTAACAGAGGAGCTCGGATTACGGCTGTGTTCAAGCGGAACTCGTGGAAACCGTGGTTACGGCATGAGAAGTCGTGTACACAAGTTGTGAACGTGAAGCTTTCAGAAACGCCCCACTTAAGTTGTTATGTAACGTTAAAACACGACCACATTTGAGTGCAACATCCAACACACAGAAGGGGTGTGATGTCATTCTCGCCATTACTCACTACACAATATATTTACACAATAAAATATAACACCAAATATTGCTAAAGCACCAGTTCCCCCTCTGAGCAGCTCGCGTCGCGCCATGCAACACTCTGCGACAGCTGCGCTTCCCGCCCGCTAAGGTGCTGCTAACGCACCATGAAGAAGGTCATGGTGGAGCCGCCGTGGATGGTGCCGTACTGGATGTTGGTCTGGTCGGCCAGGTCGTCCGCAGACTCGACGGGCACCTCCATCCTCTGGACGGTCAGGAACGCAGCCAGGTTGGCCGTGTAGGACGAGATGATGATGAGGGTGAATGCCCACCTGGGTCAGGGAGAGAGAGAGAGGGGGAGAGAGAGAGTTCATTTTTCGTTTTGTGTACTGTCCAAATTGTATGTAAGACCTATGTTACACTGACATTCATGCTGTCCAATAGTTGGACAGACTGCGTTTTGTTTGTTACGCTTTGGCATCATTGTCGTCGAACTTTCATGCCAATAAAGCAAATTGAATTGAGTTGGGAGAAAGAGAGCGACGGAGAGCGAGAGAGGTGTAAATTATCTGAACATAAGAACATCTCAGAACCGTTCCAATGTCATTCCCTCTGATTAAAAACTACAGTTTCTTGCCAGCTGGAAAGCGCGTGCAGCCACATGCCACTGCAGTCGATACTGCGGCTTCATTTCTTCACTTTCTTTCCTCCCACCCACATCATTGTGATTAATCGTGTAGTCCAGCGCGAGAGCCAAAAACTACAGCCCCCAGCACTGCCGTGGTCATTAGGACGTGTACGCGAAGGCTAAGTGCTTGGCAAGGCGGGAAAGCACATATCTCCTGTTGTATTCCCTGATGCGGTGCCTTACCCTCTGTATAAATAGAGGAGGGGAGGAGATAAGTGGGGAGGAGGGGTGAGGAGGTGAACGGACAGGAGAGAAAGGCACACTGCAGGTGATGGAAGAAGGGAGCATGACTATTAGCATCTTATTAGCATCACCAGACTGTAACATCTGTCCACCTGCGAATGCTTCCTCCCCACAGGCAGAGAGAGAGAGTGGGGGAGAAGAGTCCATAGCATGAAACCACCTAGCCCCCCCCCCCCCCCACCCTGTGGTACCCACCAGACCCCGCTGACGCAACGCGTGGACAGGGCCCTGGGCATGATCTCGGAGCCCTGCTGCATGAAGCCGCCCACGGGGAACCACAGGCTGTTGCCCAGCGTGTACTGGTTCTCCAGCAGGTCCCGCCGCTCCCGCAGGCACGGGTGGGGGTTGTACCACTCGTACGGGCTCAGCCTGGGAAGGGGGGGGGGGGCAGAGAGTGAGTCTGTCTGAGTAGAGCAGACAGGCGAATAACACGCGGACAGACGGGTATACGCGGAGATACAAAGAAATAGACAGACAGACAGGCAGACACACACACACACACACACAGGCAGACAGACACACACACACACACAGAAAGACACAGACAGAGACACACACCGACACACAGACAATTACAGACAGACAGACAGATCCTCCGTCCTTTTATCCCACACAGAGAGAAAGACTGGAGGTCTCCAGCAGCCAAAACTAGGACACAATAGCATCAAACACACACACACACACACACTCACACACACACACGCACACACACACGCACACACGCACACACACACACACACACGCACACACACACACAGAGTCACCTGGCAGCCAGGAAGAGCACACAGCTAACAGCCAGGTAGGCCAGTAGCATGAAGAGCCAGACAGCTGGAGAGAAAGGGTCCAGGAAGGAGAAGTATCCTGGCTTACGGCCCTGACACACACACACACACACACACACACACGCACACAGACACACACACACACACACACGCACACGCACACGCACACACACACACACACACACGCACACACGCACAATTAATGAAGACAATTACCCTAAAATGATGTCAATACAGAAGAATTAGGTCATTTTGCTGACACTTCCAGCCTAGTACAATTACAAAGGGCTTTGCTCCAGGGCGCTTAGCTTGCCGGTGGGCTAACTCAGGGGCCTGACATGCCAACATTCTGGCTAGGAGTTGAAAACCTAGGCCGCAAAATGTTTACTCAACCTCACCAAACCTACAAAGCCTTGTTTTCCGTCAGATTGTATTTGATAAACTACATTTGATTTCAGGAGGTAATATATTGTCTTTCTATACCGAGAGAACATTAGGCAAAATGTTTAGAATGATCAAATGAGGTTTAAGCGGCTTAGCGCGTAACTAAGAGCACACATACTCTACATACAACAGTGAGAACAATTACTGTCACTGTAAGCACTGCATCCAGAAACAACTCCCTTAATCTGAAGTGACAGCTGCAATTTATGACATTCTACAAAAACAACGAAAAAAAACTTTACTCTGTAAATAAGCGCCAATAAGTATGAATAAGTGAATTGCAGTTGCACGGTTTTTCCCACCAGGGGGCTCGGCAAAGACACGACTTCTACATGAACCTGTGGTACCAGCCTTCACAACCCTCCCTGTGTCGACGCTCCCAGTTGCCACGGTTTCATTATTCCTCCTCCCCGCTGTTTGCGTCGAGACGACTGCCTTCACTCCGCATCCGGAAAGGATTTGTCAGAGCGCCGTGGGAATAGGAACTCCCACACTTTTTGTCGTCGGGGCTTTCGCTCGCATTTTAATGTATTGTGACAAGCAATTTAGGCACCGTAATGAATGTAATAATCCCTTGGCAAAGCATAGCGCCCTATTAATTAACATGTAGGCGAACACGGGCGTCTGATGTAACTGTGTGGTTAAATGAGGGGGGGAGCTCTGCATGTAGCGTCTAGGCTGAGAGGGGGAATAGGGGGGGTAAAGAGCCTGAAAAAGATTGGGGTTATCGAATGGCCACGTCCTATTTCAAACATTTATTCCAGAAGACTCTCCGTGACGCACCAAATTATGATGACAATAATGCCCAGTAAAACTGGCAGCATATAAGACCAGACCAGTTAAGACTAGTTAAAGGTGTAGTCAGTCATTCTGGAGAAAACTTGTTGATATTTGAACTCTGTTATATAAAAACAAAAATACCCCTCCCTTAACGCCATAGGGCGCTCCCCCAGAAGCTCCGCCCACACAAGGAATAACGCAATGCTAAGGCTAGGATATTGATGTTGTGTGGGGCGTTTGTGTTCTCATTTACAGAGCACGGGTTGCGTCAGACAAGCAGCTGGCAGCAAGCTTGCCGTCACATACACGCACAAGCACTTGATGCATAAAGCATCACATCATTTGACAACTCTGCCTCTGGTGGCCAATAGATAAACACTGCCTCTCTGATGGCAGCAGGTATATTAGACGCTTGACTGACTGTTAAGCCAATAATCTTATAGGCACTAATATGACGGTAAATCAAACAGAGGGCAGCATGCCAATGTACCCTGGGTGTAACATAGCTGCCGATAATGACTCTCCATCCCACTAGAGGTCAATCTGTCTTCAGAGGAGATAGCAATTGCATTATAATTTTAAAGAGTAAAGAAGCTATACTTTACACTAGTCTAGTTATGAACCTTGGTCTCATTTGTTTCTCTCATAGTGTTATATCTTTTGCTAAACAATATTGTAAAAAAATCCAAATAATTATTTGTCTTTATATTTTTATTCCAAACCACTGTTCAATAGAAATACACCATGGTTTGCACTTTGCACATATGGCTTTCTTAACATTTAGGCTGTGAGGCCGCCTTGAGATCTGGGTATCACCGCCGTAATCCCGGAAAACACTGAAAGCAAATTCCTCTTGGTCCAGTGGCTTTCTACGGCTAATCTTTATATATCCGCTGAAATGCAGTTAGCACGCATGCTCCCATTAGGTTATGCCGACATCATCCACAGGAAGGCTTCGCCGTAGCAACAGCAGTGTCAGAAGTATAGCAACCAGACAGTTGGAGCTGGCTGGTGATGGTATCTAATCCACATGTCCAAAATGGAAGGATGATATTATAATATATTCTTATCTGTGAACATTGTAACACTGAAATGCATTAACATTCAGTTTCTAACACACAAGTAGGTTGTTGTTAGTGCAAATGGGAACGTTCAATGGCTCGTTCTCTACTCTTACATCCATCCATCCATCTTCATCCGCTTATCCGGAGTCAGGTCGCGGTACTCTTACATATAAATAAATCCATGCAAGGAGACACCTGACCACCGGAAGCAGTTAGGGTTAGGTGTCTTGCTGCAAGGACACCTCGACACTTGGTGAGGAGTTAGCAGAGTTCTTGATAAATACATTTGACTTACTTACTTGTTTCAAAATGGTGGTAGAGCTAGATGAAGTGATACAAACAATTGTAGCAATGCGGCTCGGTTAAAGTTTCAAAAGAAACTTGAAGTCTACACTCAGTAAGATGCAAAGACGGCCATCCCCAAAGAAACATGTCCAGACCATAATTGTGGGATGGCTATTATATCAGTCTTCATGTTATAGCAGCTATTTTCTCCAACAGTTAAATGTCAGAGGGATACACCAGCCCATTTGCTAAAATGGAGAGGACTGACTGTGGCTGACCTTTGAACCTACACATCTGCGTAATGGTTTTATTTCTGTGCTCTTTTATGGCCAGGACGGCAGGTACATTGGGATTAACAGAGCACACATTGACTAATTTGGTGAGTCATTATGGCTGGACGGGTGATTAACGACCACTGTTTGGACACACGTCGGTTAGCCGCATTACAAATGCTAGTAAAAAATGTTTTTTTTGCGGGGTGGTCAGGGAAAACTGCCACCTGATTGGCCAGCTGGTCACCGTCAACCCTCCAAACAGTCTCTGTTATTGGTTTAAAAAATAAACTGTGAGGAGATTAACGTTGTAAAAGGAAGTCAGTTAGGTATATGGCCAAAACAAATGAATCAAACAAAGGTAGTAAAGGTTAGTATATAGGATGAAAAATGGACAGTCTTCTCAAGATGTGAGAAAATATCACAACAACGCTTGTTAAACATTCATTAAGGCACTCACCGGCCAATCAGGCAGCACTTTCCTCATGAATATTAATTAGTTTTCCCCGGCCACCTTGCAATCTGGCCTGGTCTGGTTCAGTATATATTTATTATTCCTTACCTTTGCCATTCAAGTCAATGTACTGTACTGTATGTCAGACTGTTCCAGACTGTATATTTTAACATTTAGACTCATGAGCTTCCTCCCAAGATTTTCTGTAGCGTGCACACCGCATGAACCCATGTACAAATAAACACAGATAAGCACATGTGCCGTCTGTGTGTGTGTTTGTGTGCAGGTGTGTGTGTGTATATGCAGGTATTTGTGTGAAAGTATGCGTGTGTTTGCAGGTGTGTGTGTGTGTGTATATGCAGGTATTTGTGTGAAAGTATGCGTGTGTTTGCAGGTGTCTGTGTGTGTGTGTGTGAGCGCAGGTGTTTTTGTGTGTGTAGGCTTGTGTGTGTGTGTTTGTTTGTTTGTGTGCAGGCGTGTGTTTGCAGGTGTGAGTCTGTATGCACAGGTGTTTATGTGTGAGTGTTTGTTTGTTTACAGGTGTGTGTGTGTGTGTGTGCATGCAGGTGTGTGTGTGTGTGTGTGTGTGTGTGTGTGTGCAGGTGTGTGTGTGTGTGTGTGTGCAGGTGTGTGTGTGCAGGTGTGCTTACCATATGCATCCTGTACAGAATACTGATCCCCAGAGACATGAAGGGCTTGGAGAAATCTATCACCTTCTCCCTCTCTGACGTGATGGTGAAGCCTGCCACTGCCAAGTCTGCTTTCTGGGAGGAGAGGAGAGGAGAGGCAGGAGGAGGAGAAGAGAGAAGGAGAGGAGAGGAGGAGAGGAGAGGAGGGGAGAGGAGTGAAACCCAGGGAGAGGGTCAACTTGCACCAGACAGCGTTTCTACAGCAAAGCACCATACTACTGATGCCGAGACCGATTGACTGATGATCAGAGCTGACGTGAAACTGGGTGGCGAGAGAGGACCTCAGCAGTCTAGGAAGAGGAGGAAAGGGTGACCAATAGACACGCAGCTCAACGTGTCTATTGGGTGGGAAACATTTCATAGCTTTGCGTTAAGCTAAGCTAACGTTATGTCCGACGTAAACATATACCTAAAAGATACTGTGTAACATGATGCACTACTCATAGGGAACCAGCCCAGAATGATGTTCTTGTAAGCTCTCGAAACAGACTGCAGCATGTCATGTTGCAATGAAAACCAGAATATAGACACACCCGGCACCAAAATATACTAAATACTCTCTGCCTGATAATAGATTCATTTTCTCCACCATGCCAAAGGATTATTTTTGACATGCTATGTCAACCATTCATCACATGTAGGCATATTGAGTGTCAGGATCGTCACACAGTTGTCACAGTTCCCCGATATGCTTCACGTCATGTTGCTTGTATGTCTCCTTAAAACCTTGATTTTTCAGTTCGACAGATTATGAAAACGTCAGCGTACCTTGTGTGTAGTGCATCTTGTGTGTAGAGCATCTTGTGTGTAGAGCATCTTGTGTGTAGAGCATCTTGTGTGTAGAGCACCTTGTGTGTAGAGCACCTTGTGTGTAGTGCATCTTGTGTGTAGAGCATCTTGTGTGTAGAGCACCTTGTGTGTAGAGCATCTTGTGTGTAGAGCACCTTGTGTGTAGTGCATCTTGTGTGTAGAGCATCTTGTGTGTAGAGCATCTTGTGTGTAGTGCATCTTGTGTGTAGAGCATCTTGTGTGTAGTGCACCTTGTGTGTAGAGCATCTTGTGTGTAGAGCATCTTGTGTGTAGAGCATCTTGTGTGTAGAGCATCTTATCTTAAAGCAATGCAAAGTCAATGAAGAGCTATAAACATCTTTCCACCCCGGTGTGGGCGGGACTCAAATGCCTCTACAGGGGGTCAGGACGACCTCCTATTGTTCTATTGGAGAACAACACACCCTGAAGGATTGAGAGAATACAGAAGACAAGTGAGAGGAGATAGGGAAGAGGAGGAGAGAGGAGGTGAGATGTGGAGAGAGAGGAGAGAGAGGGGAGACCCGGCACACGTTAGCTTTTATCCCTTCTACTATCATAAGCACTAAACCATTAAATACATATTATTGATTAGTGATTGATTAGTTATTACAGGCTGGGATTAATTACATCCATTATTCTTTTTGAAACTTTTACTTGTGTCTCGATAGACGTACAGTACCCGCTTCCTCGTATGCATCCACTACCACTGTAAAAAGTAAAGGTATCCAGAAGTTTTGCTTCCAAGGTTAATGGCGGCCCACTGAACACTAAGTGCGACTGACAATTTTGCGTCCGTTCTGAGGCATATTCTGTCGTGCAGAGGACTAGAGGACGCATTCGCCCTCCAATTAAACAGACGTTTTCCGATAAGAGGGCAAACCTGCAATCTTTCAGCCACGAGAGCCGTAGCTAATGGCAACAAAACACCCCCCCATCCCCGGCTCCATTAGTCGGTGGCTTAGAAGTGGTTGGGACCTGGCCTTAAATGAAATATTGATCTTTACTGCACAGATGTAGTTGTTGAATGCACACAGCAATGAGAGCTAAGGCTCTCTCTAGTCTCAGCCTCCTCCGCCCATCAGAACTACGTCACATACTGTAAGCAACTTGTGCCGAACATCTGCCACAAAGTGCACGGCCCCCACTTTAAGTCAGAGTCAAATTAGAAGAACCATATTGACACATATAGAGATCGGTTTGCAATGTAAATGTTTTTTTAATTTATATTTACCCTGTGAGGAATATTATTTTATTGTTCATTTTGCATTGCATAGTTCCTACAAAAGGTAAATCTGACCTCATTCCCCTGAAAGCACAGCCAGCAGTGTTTCTTGTAATACGGTCCCAGGGTTTCTTTGTAAATTTCATGTAGGGAGCTGTTAGGACACACATCCGTCAAGACAACTACAGACTATGGCCTCATTGTCTGCCTAATATGCCCTGAATACTGTGACAACATGTTTGTAAAGACATGACAAAGCCATGCACACTGTGATCACAATTTCCCATTTTACTGTTCAAGCTACGAGTGAACAGAGAGACCATTGTGTGCCAGTTTCCTTTCTCTTAGCCATGCAGGCGTCGATCTGAGAACGTTCCGGGAGGATTCTTCTCTCCAAATCATTGCATATTATGTCTGGCTTTCTGGAAGGTTTTGGTGTTTACAGCTCAACAAAGAATTATCACCAGTTAGCATCAGTTACAGTAGCAGCAGTATCTTCCCTTATGGTGCAGAGAGCATCTCTAAGACCCCAAATGCTTTTAAAAACCTCAAGTTGTGATACTATTTTAAACCAGGCACTTAAACATCTCTTCAGGATCTACACACCCTGCCCCCTTCATTTTGTTTCTTCTTGTCAGCCATATGTTCATTTTTACCTGTCCAATCAAATAATTGATGAGGCTGACTTTGGCATGTGTGTGTAAGTTTGTGTGTGTGTGTGTATGTGCAGGTGTGTGTATGTGCAGGGGTGTGTGTGTGTTTGTTTATTTGTGTGCAGGTGTTTGTGTGCAAGTGTGCGTGTGTTTGCAGGTTTGGGCAACACAATACTTTGGCCCGAAAATAAAAACGGCTTCCTCCGAACACCTCCCCAAAACTGCAATTTCAACTGCAAACTACAATTACAATTTCTGTAATAAAACCCAAGTTCCAGAGGGCCTGGGACATCTTATTCACCGGTGTTCTAATGTTTCGTCCACGCTACAAAAGGGAGACAACTGCAGGCTACCATGGAATTGATACGTGCTACATGTCTGTTAGTAGCCACGGCCCCATGCCCAAGAGAGAGAGAGAGAGAGAGAGAGAGAGAGAGAGAGAGAGAGAGAGAGAGAGAGAGAGAGAGAGAGAGAGAGAGATGTTTATCTGAAGCCTGACCAACTCCCCCCTCCCCCTGATTCATGCTTAATGGAGTAATGAGGAGACACTTGTTAAATGAATTTCAGCTATTTTCATCAGTCACTTAAGTCCTGTGTGTGCGTGTGTGCGTGTGTGCGTGTGCGTGTGTGCGTGTGTGCATGTGTGCGTGTGTGCACGTACACAAGTTAATGTTAACGTTAGAACTTTGAGGGCTTGCAGCGCATGTTCATGTATCTAGTGGGAAATAGCAGATAGACACAGGAGATGGAAAAGCTGAGCGAGCATGGAGACAAGAACAAAGAGAGAGAGAGGGAGAGAGAGGGGGGGAGAGAGAGAGAGAGAGAGAGGGAGAGGGAGGGAGAGGGGGGGAGAGGGGGGAGAGAGGGAGAGGGAGAGCACACTGAGTGCTGAGAATAGAGCTGAGGAGGATTAGAAGGATTTGTTATATTTTTATTACATCTGGATGAGATGAGGTGATAAGCTGGTGTGTGTGTGTGTGTGTGTGTGTGTGCTGTATATTGGTGTGTGTGTGTGTGTGTGTGCTGTATATTGGTGTGTGTGTGTGTG
>JAODLL010014878.1:0-17649 GCA_026546735.1 Forbesichthys agassizii | reverse complement strand
GCCTCTGCCAGCAGGACAAAAGCAGGGCAACCCCCCACTGGGGAGGTGGGGGAAACCACACACGCACACACACACACGCACACACACACACACAAATACAGCAGCTTACTTAGCAAAAACAGCATCACAGACTAAAGCACCATGAAATATACCCAACCTTGCTACAATAGGTACCTATTGGCGATGCATGTAAAGTATGGGAGCACACACACAACACACATTAATACACACATATTTATTCAACACCCACAAAGGCCTAACGATCCTATAAAAAGCTGTTCTACATTTCATCTTCATCTTGAGTGTCACCTTTGCGCTGCACTGATCTATCATCCATTCCAGTCCACAGACAGCTGACCTGAGTGTGAGCTATAGCCTGTCATAGCAGCTTATGAGATAGACAGATAACGTTTAAAGATTGCCAAAAAAGAGTTGGACATTAAAGCTAATCTGTAACATATTGCCTCTTCTTGCCTCGTCACACAAGTACACACTATGGTACCACTCCTCAGACAGATTTATTGTTGTGACAATACTAAATCTTGTTCATTTTGAGCAACAATCTAAGTTGCAAACGGGAGTAGGCCTATTACGTTTGACGTTATCTCTTAAGAAAGCTGTAGTAGGTCCAATCCGTGTCATGGGCCTCAACCAATAATTCCGAATTTTTGATCATTCACCGGATGGAATGTGCATTTGCATGTTGACACAGGTCGTTCACATGCACATGTGAGTGGCATGAAGCCCTATAGACGATTCAGATTTTCATCTAAGATTTGGTTATATAGAAGACAGGCCAGAACCATCGTCTTATCTGCAGCTAACCTATCTTGCACACTGGATTGTACACTGGATTGATGTCACATATTATAAGACAGACTCTTTTGACACTTGAATAAATGTGTTTCCTGTTTGTATAACAAATTTACATTTGTGTATAACCCAGCGTTCCACAGATACACATGGAAAAAAACGAAATGTTTAGACTTCACAGATCCAGAAAATTATGTGTTTAGAAAATGTGCCATTAATGCATCAGCTACTAAAATACTAGATATTTCAATTTCTGTCTAATTTCCCCAGGCAAATTATGTTAATTTAGATAAGGGCAAGTAGACATTCAGACATCACAAGGTTTACTGTACTGTTTACTGTAATACCAGCTGTTGATATGTAGCCCTGTTTAAAACCAACTACTGAGCTAAAGTGCCACGGTATTTTATCAGCACGTTTCCCGACAGCATCGTTGTTTACGTGCAACGTTAAATGCATAGATTTTTCCTACGAGCACTTGCCACTATTTGCCATTTGTGTGCTTTTTATTTTTGGATGGATTAGAAATAAATTTATACAAATTTTAGTCTAGATGTGTGTAACACAAACATGTCAAACAGCAAGCATATTTGGATATATTTTCAACCATTTCTTATCTTAAAATTGCATATAGGCATATATGCTACATGACAAACAGCCGTTTTGTGGTCTTACAGTTTTTCTTTTCGCCCGTAGGCTAGTATAATGTAAACAGTTATATAATATTTAGTTATTCTATCAATATCCTTGAGTGAAATACACCCAATCAGCATGGTATTGTCACTCAAGAAGACTTTATCTGTAATTCCAATGCAGTCGTGTTGGTAAGTTTCTCAAAGAATTCTTCTGTATAAGGTAACATCCGACTTTGTTATTGAGCTACAGTACAGTTGGTTGTTATCATGTCAATCATAATACCTCTCCTGTCAAGTAGGCGGATATTGACTCAGTTAGCCAGCACTGTGTCCCAGACTTTAAATAAGTAAAGGCTGGCTCTTCGAGACTAGATACAGGGTAGCGATAGGAAGGGAGCGGAAAGTAAACATTCAAGTTGATTGTGTATGTTTGTACGGGGTTCATTGGAATTAAATTAAGATCCTGGGGATCTTGAATACAGATCGAACATTTGAGATTTCTTTTGACAGTCAGCTTTATCAATGGATGCATATCACTTTATTAATTTACCACCTTGGCGTAGGTCTGTGCTCTTCTGGGCACATTTTCTAGTATTGTATTGATTGACAAGAATATACAGCAGATGCATACAAGATGTCCATGGAATGTTACATTTGGAAAGAGATGTCACATTTGTAGTTCAGAAGATGAATCCAAATTAGACTGCATTATCATTGACCTTACAGCCGACTTGCCTATTTATTTTGTCACGTTAAAAGAAACGTGCACGAGAAAAGAGAACGATATGTGCACAGGGAGTGGAACCACAGCCCTGTATGCAAACAGGAAATATGGCGTTTATGCAAACATTATTATTAAAACTTATTCTAAAAGTACCGATACTTAAAAGAATGGGGTATCAAACAGCTTGTAAAGGCAAGGTGTCATCGGCACCTTTCTAGTATCAGTACCCTTACATTTGATTAAATGTGCAACTCTGGATTGACCTCAAGCACAGAAAGACGACACTTAGAGACTTTCCAATTAATGCTCCCGCCGCCCCGCCCCGTACACGCACACACGCGCACACATACACACACACTAATATTGTCAACCCTTCAAACACCCACTGTACAGTATCTTCCTGGACAGATGCACGCAGCTATCTGGAATAGTTCCTGGGGCTGATGAAGTGTGTTCATTACCTTGACAGAGAAAGGAGAGGTAATCACACCAGATTGTATAATCCTTTGCCAGCCCAGTCCCCTATAAACCATCCATTAGATGATTAGAAGCCATTCTTTATATCGGAAGCCAAGTCGCACAGTAACAGCTTACATTGTATCCCTAATAAAGTCTCGGAGGAACGCGCCCCGTGATGATCACTGGACTTGGCGAGTGTGTATCACGGACCATTTCTCTTGATTGTTATTTTACCGGCAGCCAATTAGAGAAATTAGGACATTGCTCTAGCCAGCTTATCAGATAGCAGCATGCTGTGCCATGGAAAAGTCTTCTTAATAACAGTGTAATAGGGAAAATTTGTGTTTCTCATATTTCACATTTCACGCATAATGCAATAGCTACAGAATGTCCTGTAGACACACGTTCTCAAGCATAGCCAATTAAGTGTGGAGCAGCCATGCAGAACTCATTCCATTGATATTGCTGGGACTGTTTTTAGGCCTTTACTGGAAATTGTAAAGATGTGAAAATGTGAGTATATTAACAACTGATTGCGATGCTTTGATAATTTGGATATGGCACTTTCAAATAGGATACTTTATCTACGCCCCATCTAGACAGGGCATTGCTCTGTTGAAATAGGATCCCACTTGAATTAGGTGTAATTGTTAGCCATTCTGCTAAAGACAGCTTAAAATCACCTAAATGAGGTAGATGCAAAATGACGCAATAATCACAGAGCGCTGTTTCCCTCTATCCAGCAAGTTACTCAACGTATACTGTAGGCCAGGGCTATTCAATTCCAGTCCTGGAGGGCCGCTGTCCTGAATGTTTTAGATGTCTCCCTACTCCAACACACCTGATTCTCATGAATTTGTTGTTAGAAGCCTGATAATGACCCAGTCATTAGTCTTGCTGTAGGCCAACATCATGTTATGGATAGGCAACAAACACATGGCTTTAGATATAATATACAGTATTTGTTTACAACAGTATTTACATTGTTTCATCTATTGTTTTTGTATTTAATTTGTATATTCAATAAAAGTATTATATATTTTTTTGTTTGACAAAAGTGCTGAATGAAACAATCATAAAGTGATTGAAAACAGTTCGATGGTAGTTTTGTAAATGATCGTTATGTTCCCATGCATACAGATATCACACGTTACTGTACCATTCCCTACTTACAGTAATTGTATTACCATGCTAATAATTTATGGAGCTATATTGTATAAGGTTGTAAGGCTGCCAGAGAAATGTGCTGCGCTAAAGCAATGCTAATCGTGTCACGTCTCCACCCACCTTTATCGCTCCGCCTCTGTTCTATATGAGAACACAGAAGTCTCTCTTGCATGAGCGTTAAGCTCCGGGACCAAGGCATATGATTCAATGTAATTTATTCCTGCTGGCACGTTGGTTCTAAAGCGACGGCATTAACATCTTTTAATTTCACATAATACATTTCACATTCACAGTAAGTGTACATAGGGGCTACCTGACTCATGAACACACACACACACGCTGCAGGCACAATCCAAACGCGCGCACACACACACACATTTTCACACCAGGGGACTGACTGGTGTACTATTACCTTCGACAGGTGATAATTTCAACGGTCAGCCGTACACACACAACCGCACGCACACACACACACGTATACCGCAAAATTGTTGACAACGTGATTTTTTAGTTGATATGCACACAGCTGGCTGCCTTTGCTCTGAGTTTTACCTAATGGCCGTTCACTTACCTTCACTAATTTGCACCCTCAATGGAGGTTATCTCATTAGGGTGTAGCGGTCCCTACAGGCTTGAGTCTTCATTTCATTGCATTAACCTGTGGACCTCTGTGAGCTGTGGCTAATGTGCAGCCCGTGGCACGTGCTACGGCGCGGGAAGGATTCTGCTGACCTGCCAGAGCAGCCGTGCTGCATCGTCTTATCTGCTGAGCCAGTCGGAGGTGCGTGACTCCTCTAGCGGCGTCTACGATCTGCTTCATTAGCAGGACAAATGCAAAAATGCAAATGCAGGTTTACGCACGAGCACACACTTACGCACACAAATGCACGTGCACACAAACATAAAAGGCACACGCGCATCTGCATGCAAACGGACTCATCTGTACACCTGTTTGTTTTTACCCATGTTATACATCGTTAGCAGCCATTTCAAAAGCATATCCCACCCTAGTCTTATTAATGAGGCATAAAACGAGACATGCACCTGGGAATGGGGGTGAGAAAGACAGATGAGATCAGGTGTGTTTCTGCAGTCAGCCGCAGGCGAGGGCATGTGTGTGGAGAAAGGAGCGAAGACGCACATCGTACTAACAGTGTTAGTCTGCATGCTGCTAATAGCTGACAGGTCTGTTGACGTGCAGACGTTCAGACCATCGCTATGCTAAATCTGTCACCTGCTCTCTCTAAATTCTAACGAGTTTTTCTCGCTCTGACGTGGGTTAAGGAACAATGTCTCCCTCAGCAAGGCTCACATTTCTTTATTAATGTGTGCCCACCGCCTCCATATTAGACTAGCTCATGTTCATTTATGACTAAGTCACACCACAACAGATGGATATAGAACAAAGTGCACATCATCTGTGGATTATATGAATCGTTGAACAGTGTGACGTGAGGCTTGGTGGAACTGTGACGCTTACTTTAACAAGCCTCGCACTCTGGCCGGCCGTGAACCCAACGTCAGGCTAACTGACGTTAATCCTTTGAGTTATGCTGTTGGTTTGCATTGAAACACCCCACGGGACTGTTATCGACGATGACGCTACGGTGATTTCTCTCACTGCCAAGACTCGCAGAGACACCAGATGTCCTGCTGTTGAGGTCAAACCGACATCAGAGTCAGAATTACAGCCTACAGATTTTCCCCATACACAGATCCATTAGATTTAAGCCAGGGCTGCCCAAATCTGGTCCTGGAGAGCTACCGCCCTGCATGTTTTAGATATCAGGCTTCTGCAGTGCTTGATGACGACCCATTCATTAGAATCAGGTGTGTTGGAGCAGGGAGACGTCGAGCCATTCCTATGAGTCAGGGGTGTTGGGGCAAAGAGACATCTAGAACATGCAGGGCGGTAGCTCTCCAGGACTAGGATTGGGCAGCCCTGATCATCTGAACCTTCTCCCTCACAACAACAGCGTAGCTCCTGGTGGAAGGTGGCAGAGCATCCAACATGTTCTTTGTGCCATTAAGTTGCAGCCATTTTGTGAAGCTAAAAGTGTAGCTGAAACTGTGAGAGCAATAATAGGTGCAAGAGGAAGAAAAATAAAGGGAATAAGAAAAGACATGCTGTCGCGTTGCGGAGGAGTAAGACAGCGCCGAAGAATAGCAGGTAGCCTGAAACGGCAAAAGCTTATGATAGTGTAAGCCAAGAAACAAATAAATCAGGGGTGAATTAGGCTGTCAGAACACAATCAACACATTAAATATTCATGCAAAGCCTACCGTAAAGGAAAGACAATAAACACAGGCACTGCAAGACAGATGAAGGCGGCCGTTGGTCTGATGTAAATGACTGAAGGGGCTCGGTTGTCATGCAGGAGTGTAATGAGATCAACGGGCCGCGTCACCTGCAGGCAAACGGGTCTCATTAAACAAGGTGGAACACGAATAGCATTATACTCAGCAATACGTTACACCGCCTTTGTGTTTCTGCATGTAAATATCTATATGTAAATACACGTGTGGCGGTGCTTAAGAAGTTAATGGAAAAAATGTATTTTATGTGGGCTGAGTTGACGAACAGGAGGCTGCGGAAGGGCACAATATAAGCTTTTAGGAAATAGTGTTTATGTGATCCTGGGTGATATTTAAAAGTGTTTGAAGTGAGAAAGAGAAAATTATGGATTATAAAAGTATGTACTGTATGGTAAGAGGTCAAGATTTAGACTGAATATGTTCTCCTAATGTCAGCCTGTGCTATTACAATATAATGTATCCTGCATCTGAGCATTATTGTAATTTTGTGAGTGAACGTGTGTGTGTGTGCGTGTGTGTGTGTGTGTGCGTGCTGTCCGTCACAGTGTAGTGGCCCTGCTGGCCTGCAGCTGACAGTGCTGTGAGTCATCATGTTGCATGGTCGTGACCAGGCCCTGGTCTGACACCCGCTCACATACACACACACACACACGCATACACACACAGTAAGTTAGCCAATGGACATGCACAGAGCGTGTGGACACACACTGATGATCAAGCAGACACACACAAGGCCAGACAGCTGAAGACACACACTCACACACACGCACACACACACACGCGCACACACACAGACAGACAGACTGCAATACTACTCATGCAGAGCTCAGAGCTCATATAAACCCATACATAAAACATGGTAGGTTTGAGTTTCAGAGCGCTGGCTCTGAGCGTCAAGCTAGACCACCTGAGTACAGTAATGAATGTATATACAGGTATATTAGGTTCCCTCCACCAGCCCTGGCTGTTGCGTGCGCTGTACACACACACACACGCACGCACACACACAAACGTATGCAGATGAAAACACAGACATGATGCAGGGTGCGCATCAGCTTGAAAACAACACCCCCACCACACACACACGCGAACCCAAGCGTGCGTGCGCACACACACACATACAGACGTTGTGCACTGACATTTAGATGAAGCAATAAAATGTTGCCGCTCCAGCTGGCATCTGCAGACTCAGTAGGGAGGTAAGGTGTCTCATATCAATCCACAGGACTAATCACACACACACACACACACACACAAGTACACGCACACACACACACACACACCTAGGCCACCCAGAACACCGTCTAGCAGCACGCGTACCAACCCAAAGCCTGCTATAGCTATATATCAGCCAATATTTTCATCAGCTTAAGCTTTCCCGCTGTTTTCAGAAGCTCTTGCAGACTGTGTATTTTTAGAAAGTCAGTTTGCGGCATGTTTGAATTATTTCCCCGGTGAGCGCCTCACTTTTCACCAGCACTTTTAGCTACGTATAAAGAACGCTCACAGATGCAAGAAGGCAACTGCAAGTGCACTAATGAGCGCGCACACACACATGCACACACATGCCCACGCCCAAAGTCAAACATGCACACACACATACAGTACATACCTGCACCACATCCATATGCAGACAAACAGACATGTACGCAAGAACACATACACACAAACACACACACACACACACACACGCACACACGCAACCATACAAGGACTCAATGCAACCCCTCTGTCAAGCAGCTCTAGAGAGACACATAGCTCTTTAGGCAAGGTCACTCATTCATCATCTAAATCTCTCTCTCTCTCTCTCTCTCTGACACACACGCACGCACGCGCGTACACACACACACACACACTCGCATACACCTAGTCTCATTGTCCCAAGGCTTCATGCTCTCTACTGTTATCTCCATCAGCCCTGGGTGGGAATGGGGCTCCACTCCCTGATGTTATATTCCAGGTGTCAACTTGATTAATATGCAACTGAGAGAGAGAGAAACAAAAAATAAGAAAATAAAATAACTACTACTAAATATGTACAATAATAAACAACAAATATTTAACCTGATGAAATAATATATGTTCAAATACTACTGGCTTATTGCTCAATACGATGAGGTGGTTGAAATATTCTATACTCTAACACGTTGTTTGTGTTAAACTAGGCGTTAGTGACAATTGTGTCATGTTTTGCAGCTTGTCATACCTCTCATGTATATAGTTTCATATTGCAAAGAGAGCACACAATCATCCCTGCATACGATAGTGTCTCTGACCTTGACAAGGCAGTTGATACTGTGTTTGCTGAGAAGGGCACTGCAGAGGAAAAAAACTTTAATGAACATGTTTAATTGAAAATGAACTGCTATCCGTGGTGATATGAGACTCCTCTCTCTGCTTGCCATGGAATGAGAGAAAGCCTGCAGTCAGACAGAAGGGATTTAGCGATGTCCTCTCCAACCTAATTTCAGCATATGGGTGTGTACGTGTGTCAGGGCATCTATACTACACTGGTGAGATTAATTCGTTTTTAAAAATGTTATTGTGGTAAAAAATATTTAAAGAGTATGTTTTTTGTAATTATATGACAGTATAAATATGTTGATTTTTATTGAACCGTTTTTTTTTTATTGTTTTGTTGTTGTTTTATTTAATCTGTAAACATTACACAATGTGCAACCATTGCACAACGTATTAGTTTAAAACTACATACAATTACCAATATTAATAATAATTAAAATTAGAATTTGGCTAGAATTTTAACACGGCTGGAAATCTGATTTAAGATGCATTTGGGTTGTGCAGCATTTCCGTGCTTTAATGAATAAGTAAAAGGCTTTGGCATCAGCGGCTTTATGACAGTGTTAAACGATGTTCGCTCAGGATTAAAAATAGATTTGTTTAATCACTCTTAACGTGTAATAAGATATTTCCACAGATGTCAGTGGGTACAAGCTCAGAGAGACATTGATGTGCTAAATGAAGATGTAAGGAGATTTAGCACACACACTGACATACTTGTAGATGTGGAGGAGTTTGGGAAGTTGTGATAGGCGCTTAAAAGAGAGAAGGTGGGAGGGAAAAAGGTCTTTGATCCTTCGGTTAGCTCCAGATGGCTTTCTAAAAACCATTTCAGAAAGGAAAGGCACTGGCTCATCAGGCAAAATCAATGGTGATTATACTCTGGTTAATTAGAAAAGGTAAGCAATTATAAAATACAATAGTGATTATTCTGCTCAATTTTGTTACCCCCTGTAAGAACATAACGTGTCAAAATGCAAGACAGTTACTCCATAACATAAAGTGTTATATGATACAGTATATTCTAATTATCGAATTGGCTAATGTTAAAAAACAACAATGCATTATTTTACCACTTCACACTATAATGGATAAATACAGTAGATCTTACCTCCAAATAATGACTTTCCATGACATTCTTCTGAGTCAAATATATACTGTAACACCAAGAGGAAAACAACAAGAGGAAGAATATTAGCAACAATAGCTGCGTTTACTGTACATGGACCCTTTTATTCAGATTGGAACAGGCCTAAAAGCCCAACCCGAAAGAAAATGTTCTGCGTATGCCCCGTCTTACGCTGCTGTTGTTAGATATGCCGGTAGGCTGTTTTGCACAGCCACTGTGGCCTACAAAGTCTGGACAAAACAATTGTGTCACATGCAAACAAGTGAATGGAAGCTACTGTAGTACGGTGACTTCGTTTTGGAGTCGTAGGCTAAATCTCTTCACCAGTCACACAAATAGCCTCCCTCTCCGGATGTGCCTACAACTCGATGTTAACCGAGTTTAGCCAGTTTGATAGCGGAACGTGTTACATTACTGATGTTTAACATCAATTCTGCTAAATTGCGATGCAGCAACACCAGACCCGATTAGATGACATACTGTACCATGTATACAAGTAAACTGAAATCTTCATCATAAATATTCCATTCGGAAATGTTAAAAAGTGTCCATGTAAACCTAGCTAGTGATTATGTAGGATGGTGGTGAAGAAAGAAAGCAGATTCTGTATTCATATCAATGCATGGCTATAATGCATTCAGGGAGGCAGACAAGATAGTACACATTCACACACACAGACACGGACAGTGTATAATATATTTATATCTTAGGACGGTGATAGTGGTTGTATTGGGACTACACATTCTACTTTAATATGTCATCAAGGTGCTAAGACTATATCTTTGACATTCATTATTCTCCATAATGTACTGTATTGTATGTACTGTGTTTCAGCATGTGTGTCTTTTGTTGACAGCCCATTCATTGGCTCTTGCCTTATAACCTTCTGACATTTTATGTGTGTGGGGGTGAAGGGGGTCGGAGGAAGGGGGGGGGGGTTGGGAATGTGTGGTCATTGACATACATTTCTCATTCACATGGAAAATGAAAATCAAAGCAAATCAGATCAGAAAAACAAAATAAAATAATGTCCAGCTGTTCACTGCTTGATACTATATGTACTATTCAACAGATGTAGGTAGCCATAAAACCATGTGGGTTTTGTTCCCTTTCTGCTTCTTAAGGGTACAGATTTGGTCCCATAAGGGCCTTAAAGAGGCCTGTCACATTCATCAGAAAGTAGGCAATACAAAAAAAATGTATCCTAATGAGTCTCAACCTGTGTTTCAGGATATTTGTTGTGCTTTTGACACTGTGTCTTTGACACTAGCTAAATAACTCACATTCTGCAGTGTCAATACAGGTTATCTTACTGTAGGACTGATTCTGAGTATATAAAATAAAAGAGTACAACGTAACCTAACCGGTACAGCTCACATGCTCAAATACACTTACATCCAATGGATCAATCAGTCTTCCCAGCATGTGTTCAGTAGCCCCTGCTGAGTACAAGCAGGTGGGTTGACAGGCACACATGACTGTTTGTGTGTTCTGCCTAGCAGTGTGACGAGGCCGTTGCTGAGCCGCTTCAAAAAGAAACAACAGTAACCAGGCATGGGATATAGGTATAAGAGAGGGGCGCTGTTTCCAGCCTGTTCAGATGAGTCCAAGTGACTTAATACTTGAGAGAGTGAGCAAGATTAATTTCACAGTGATTACTGTAAGAATAATATGAACAATAACTAACCGGTACTTTATTTATTAAGCGTTCATGCAGGCTGCAAATGGGCAATTTATTAAATCAGAATGAAAAATGGTTGTATAATAAGCACAGGCCTATAATGTTTGCTCTATAAACACAAGGGCTTTGGCCAAGCAACATCACAAGGTATTATTCTGAATGTATTTCCTTACAATCTGCTGAAACCACATTTTGCCCATTATAAAAACAAATCTCCTAAATAATATATATGTATATTATTTTAAAAAGAAATATATTTTTTATAAGCAACCTTGTTTTGTTGAATGACAATGAACTATAAAATATTAACTTACTTTGGGAAGGATGCCAGCAATGACTATTAGCTAATAATGGCTCATCCATTAGCCGTTTGGAAACGCTAGCCACATATCTATCCCAGTGATGACAAGACAGTCCTTTATAGTTGGGCCCTCATCTCTCTTGTCTGCCAGGCTGCTGGAACAATTCAGACAGGAACAATTCAAATTAACGAGTCGTGTCGTGCCCTTACAGGAAACACTATAAAGAGAGATTTCATCATTTTGCGCTGCATCCTGACTGCCTTTCATAGTCCATCATCATCAGCGACGGATCTGATCAAAGAGTATAATGATAATGGAGGTAGCTCAGAAACAAGCACATCCACGCATGTTGACGTGTAAAGCGCATACAAGCAGACATGCCCACACCAGTGCTGCATGCATGGCAGTGGATTTAATACATGGTGAGAGTGATAGGGCTTGTCGAGAAGACACAGGAGAATAATGCTTTAGGTTGTGTGAAGTCAGAGAACAGGCCCCATAGAAGCTTTCAAAGCCTCCGTGGCTTCAAAATAAAGGCCATCTGGGTGGTACAGAACAGGCCTTTGTCGACTTCAAAGACACATTTAATGTGAGTGTGCGTGTGTACGTGCGTGTGTTTGTGCATGCATGTCTGCATACACTCAACAAAATGGTGAATGAACCAGTGAGTCAGTTTGTCATGCTAACCTTTATATGTATACTGTAAATCAATACATACACTTATTTGTAGGCTCTTTTTATCATTAAAGGCAGGGTCAGTCATTCTTGCTAACAAAGAGCTCAAATAAAAAGAGTATCGCTCCGCAGTCCTCACACGTCAAAATGCATTGTGAAGCAAAGCATAGTGCTACAGCTTTGTTGATACAAGTGGCGTTTGCCAATTTGTTTATGTTACTATTTAGTATTTATGGAGCCAGGGCTGTGTAGAAATATCAGGTTGATTCTTTCAACACGCACAGAGAACGATTAGCTAGCGAAATGCAAGGATATATTTGTTGAATTTGAAAAAATAAAAAGTGTATTAGCTTACATTTACTGTAGCTTGCAATAGCTGACTAAACATTGAACCTAATGTTCACTGCTGAACTTTAAAGATTAATTGATATGATCCTATATATATATATATGATGATTTTACAGACTCTTTCTTAATAAAGCAATGATTCAACTAAAATCTACAATTCCAGGTCCTGGCAGGTGTAGACACACACACACACACACTGCACCCTGTGCATGGCTGTCCCACTTATCCATACATTAACTGTGTCAGCCTTAATGTAATGCTTAGAAGGGCTGTTGGGGAGACAGCACTTCAGTTGACACAACTTGAGAAATCCTCGTGCTATTTGTCATCTTCATGAATAAAGAATTAACAATAAAGACAGCGGTGGAGACGAGAAAGGCTTTTGATAGATATCTCTTCTTGGACTCACACTGGGGTACTGAAATGCAAATAGTGTTGCGGTGAAGGCAACGCTTTTAACCTTTGGTGTGTCACTTCTCACCTGCAAAGGTGAGACATGGAGAGAGAGCGACGCACACGCACACACAGACACAAGCACGAACACACACGCACGCACACCGCCGTCAAACAAATGAGGCTTAGCGGTGGTGGAGGAGCGCTAACAAGCTTGTTAGGTGGCTGACAAACGAGCGGGAACACATTGTCCCGCCATTAGAATGTCCTGGCGTTAGAGACAAGCGCATGTGCGAAAATGTCAACACAAAATAGTCCCCGGTCACTAAATGTCAGCCACCTTCCCTGTCCGCATCACCTCCTCTCTCATCCGCCTCCCCGTCCTGCCTCACCCCATCTCGTCACACCTCGTGACTAAACATTGCTTCTCTCCTTGACTCTTAATGGAAACCATGTAGAGTAGACAGCATGCTGTGTGAATACAATGCAACACAATGGCATCGACATATTGTAAGTGCATTTTCTTTCCATCTGCACATTCTCACTTCCGCCATATCCTCAGCTGATGTGCTCTCATCTCTCATGGTCTCCTCCCCCTCTCTTCACCCCCTCCTCCCCTCTATCTGCCTCTCTCTCATCTCATCCCCCCCCCCTTCCGCACCTCCTCTCGGTGAGAGCCCCATGGGTCAACTGCCTGACGTGGTGTTGATTACTGGATCTCCATCTCATCCCTATAGTAATGAAGGGGCCGCGCTTTCCCCTTATCAGATCACAGAGATGCTCGTTAGAGAGCCACGTTAAGATAGATATGATTAATGATAGCAGCCGACGTCTTTGTGGCTTTTGTTCAACACAGTGCACGGCCCGGAGAGACCTAACGCCTTTAGGTTCTGGAGATGATCGTCGCACCAACTCAGCGTGTGTGTATGCAGAATTCATCAAAGCTCTAATGACATGTATAATCACTCTCAGCTTCAGCTATTCAGGTGCTATAGTGTCTTGTGGAGGGTTGAGTCAAGAACAAGACCCTGACTGATAAAGTGGCCATTTGAGGGCTAATATTGTCTTCTCTCTTTTTTGTCTTGTATAAGATGCCGACAAATAGATGGACAGCAACAGTGACAGGTAGCGAAACGGTGGCAAGGCAAAGAGGGGCAGTTTAACATGTTTTGGTGTGTAATAAGTGGAGACAGTTTAAAGATGTTCATATATATTTAATAATATTTACACAGTATATATATTGAAGATAGTAATTTAGTTGCTGGACACTGTTTGCTTCTTCTTTTATTATTCTTCCCTTGCTTATAACCTATTTATATTTTCTTATACAGTGTGTCTGCTGAGGTCTATTAATAGCACATGCTCTCTCTCTATCTATTCCCCCCTCTCTCTCTCACACACACACACACACACACACACACACACGTTAATGGATATTTAATCAGATTTCATGATGATCGTACACAGAGTTTAAAGGTGGGCATCTTAAACATTTTAGGATGAACAATGTTAAATACAAGTTTAACCTGTATCACATAATGCAACATTGTTTGTGTGTGCTAGTACCATTTTTGTACTGATGTGTTCATGCAATATAATGTAGGAAGGGGTTGTAAACATAGACATACAAACATGCTTGGAGGATTGGTGATAGTTGATGCTTACAGTAAGTGTTTGCGTCCTGTGTGTGTAAATCTATACTTTCCTGTAAAAAGTCCTTCTGTTCAAGCTAATGTATACACAATACCAATACTCAAACATTTCTACTTATGGTATACGTTTTATTAAAGGAAATTCTATGCAAAGTGTATCTCTGAAAGTAAAACCAAACAATTCAGTCAAGTGTTACGTCACTTTCTGCTGTCAAGACTCCATCGATTATAAAGAAAGTAAACAGGGCCCATAGCAAATACATTGCATGATAAGATGTTACTTATAAAACCTCGGCCCAGTTAGAAGCGATAGGAAAATGAGGTCCAGGTCAAAACTGTATGTAATTCCCTATTTAACACATAAGCACTTCACCAAATCCCTAAGTGGTCCTCCTCAAGGTTATTTGCTTAAAGAGCTTCAGACTGACTGTTTGGCCATTTATTGACAGGGCAGGATTACACTGACTCAACAGTGTCAGTTATTGATTAGTAGGTCGAATGAGGTTGATCAGGGCCTGAGAGAGCTTGTTTATTGACAAACAACCTATAAAGTACTCTGAACAATTCCAAAAGCACTTTTAAAAGCATCCAGGCAAAGCCAATTCCCACACGCTCATGCAAAAATACAAATATGCTTTTGTCTGAGGATGGCAAATATACTTTAAGATTTTTCCAGAATTGATTTTCTAACTAATAACAGTCTGCAATAGTTTTTTCATTGAGCGCAAAAGAAATGGTTGGTAATTGTTTAATATTTCAAAGTAATCTAATTTGAGAAACAGGCCTGAAAGAGGTAATTTTGTCTGTGGGTGTTGGGAAGGGAGTGTTGTAGAGCAATCCGGTCATTTAATTTAGCTTTAGCTAGATGGATAGTATTGAATCAACAAATAATTAAACATAAGCTACTCTTTCAAAACTAAATATTATTTTTGCAGCCTCTAACAAATGTTGAACAACATTCAACATATGCTTAAGGGGTTGGGGCTAGCTCAACAGATAATGTGGGGGAAATTTCACATACTGTATTCCTCCGCTAATCTGTGTCAATACAATAGTGTTTACATTCAATATTACACAATACATTGCTACCGCATTTGCAAAAAGCTATGTCATGGCAGTATATAGAGAGCAACAACAGCTGATTATAAGAAATGGTTTAATGGCGGCCATACATACAGGCCATTGCATCTTTGTTGTTCTATGTGTCGAAAGTATCTTTCTTCTGACTTTTTGTTTCCAAATAAACACGACTGAATGGGAACATTGTTCCTATTGGAAATCCTGTAAACTGTAATTAGCCAAAATATGTGTTCACAACTTTCCTTTTACGTTCTTCTTTATTTAGAGTGAAAAAAACAAGGAATATAAATGGAGTCTGTCTGTCTGTCTATGGATTTATAGTACCAGACTTGTGTCGTGAGACTGTCTGGCCTTCAGTCTTTTAGATTAAGTCCTAAAATCCTACTCTTGTTCTACTTACACAGGAAAATGGAAAGGAAAGCAGAGTGCATTTTACTCCTGAAAGGGGTTCAGAAAGATATTGTGTCAATAGCATGCACTGCGAAAATACCTTCTTCTCTATTAGACCGGCTGTGTGTGTGTGTGTGTGTGTGTGCGCGCGCGCGCGTGCACACACGCACGTGGCCAGCAGCTATAGGCTGCTAATTCCAGCTTTAGATAAAGTGAATAATTATGGAACCAATCAATATAGTGTGGAGGAGCGTGGAGGTAGGACGGGAGATAAGCCATTGGCTTATTGACTTGTCAAGTGTCACCATCAACACTGAGCCTTGTGAGTATGTGTACGTGTGTGTCTGTGTGATTACTCCATAGTAGTCCTCTGTCTCTGTGTGCTGGTCTGACAGCTAATTAGTTGTGCTGCCTCAGTGGAGTACACTCAGTCAGAGGCAGGCGAGGGAACAGGTCAGTGATTCAGCCTGTTTTCATTGTCTGCTGTTAAAGAGCACAGATGCACATAATGGCGAATAATCTCTGAATATGACATGTTATGCAGATGTGGATTTCTGCAGGCGTGTCTGAAATGATGCCTCCGTACTTCATGCATAATTCCACGGCAACCATAATAATATAGTATAATAGTTATAATAGTTTTGTGGTTGTTTTGTAGCCTGGCGTTATGAGGTCTGGCCACGCTCCATTGGGAAGTGCTGACAGTCATTGCCTCCTACTGGGCGTAGACCTCTTTCCCTAAACTACTGGATAGCGTTTAACCAATTGGCGTTGCTTCAACTGTTTAGATCACCTCATCTAGCTCTACATCCATTTAGAAAAATGCTTCAACGTCATCGCACTTAGCCTCCCTGATTGGTACAGCAGGGTAGCTGTAAAAAGTTTTCCAGACTCCATAATCTCAGCCAAAGAAAATGAGCTGGGAGCTCATCTAGGAACATATACAAGGTAATGCAGACCACACACGATATCCTAGCCTTCTCAATGGGGTGTAGTTTCTGAGGGAGCACCCCATGGCATTGAAGGGAGAGGTGTTTTTGTTTTGATTTAGTTAAAATATCAACAGGCTTCCTCCAAAATCACTTGGTATTTAAAACCATCATTTGACTTCCTACAACTGCCACAACTGAATTGAATAAATGCTTATTTCGATTATAAGAAGAAAAAACTGATGTGGAAGAAATGCATTCCCCAGATATCTCTAAGTAACCATGACATAATATTTTCTTGTATGCAATACATGCTGTATTTTATAATGGCTGGTTATACCAAAGTCCTTATAGGCAAGTCTCGCCACTTGGTAGCCATCTTTAAACTTCCGGACATTTATTTAGGACGTACTCAATGGCATTAATAGGAAGAGAGCCATAAACCACTCTGAGTGATCATTGGGGCATAAGAATTGCACGTGCAAGTCAAATTTCTTAAAAACATCAACCTGTTATCAACGAGCGTACCCCCCACTACCCTATTCGAAAAAGCATATTTTTTTATATATAAATGTCTAACAGTGTCACGGTTCGCGGCCGCTCCGGCAGCAGACCACGCCGAGCCACCGGTTCAGCACCAGACAGCGCCCCCAGC
>JAODLL010014877.1:15342-54449 GCA_026546735.1 Forbesichthys agassizii | reverse complement strand
TGAGCATTCCAGTGAGAAATATTTAAGCCTCACCACCCCTTAGTCTCTCCTTTCTCTGTGAAGCTTATTTGGACCTATACATACGTATTTATTTCTTCTGAATACTTCCTGTAGTTCTGTTAACAATCTGGGCTTGTGTTGAACAGCACGGTCTTGGGGCTGGTTGCTAGCAGCAAATTTGAATACTGTAGTTTGGTGGTAATTGTGTGACTGTGTTTTAGAAAACGCATTTTAGAAATAGTGTAGGCAATTACAGGATAAGTGATTTTCTATGTTGTCTGTGAAGAACATAGAACTGTGGACATTTTCACACAGGCTTTGATTGTACACTTGAAAACATTACTATATAGGCCTAGCTTTAAAATAATCCTCGCTACAACTCACTGGAATACAAAAACAAACATTTTGCAACCTTGTCATATGGTCAGAGGAGGTCAAAAGTCAATAAAAGTAACTAATAACCCAGCTTAAAAAACAAAAAACAAGTCACAAATCTACATTTATCTATAAAAAAAAAATTAAATCAATATTTTATTTTGTGGATATTATTTTAAATGTAAAAAAAAAAAGTCCCTTATCCTAAATTGTGTATTGAATAAGGTTGAAATGGTGTTTTCTATTATTTATTATTACTGTACTGTAGAAATGTCTTCGTTTTCCATTAGTGGGAAACAAAAAGTCTATTTCCAAAACATAAACACTTGTTCTGTCTCTTTTCCCTCATGTGCTCTGTGGTTTCATATTCCTATTGTCAACTTAGGGTCCTTGGTAGCCTCTTAGCATTAGTTCCAAGTGTCTGTGAGGCTTTGATAAGTATACATTTAAAGACTCCACATTAAAATGTAAAAATTATAGTCTCCACATTTAAAAAAAGCATTGAACATAGTTTCTGTGATCCTTAAATACGGTAGCAGAGTTCTTTACTGTATTAGCTTGCCGACGCTACACTGCCATTGGACGAGGTTAAACTCCACATCTCAACAGCGTGATGCAACTGTCTGCTCTTAAAAAAATAGAAGAAAAAAAAAGCAATGAAACAACTGTGAAAGATAAACATTTTTTTCCTTCTTCTTTGTTTGATCAAGTATTCTGACAGGAGCGGCTGTTGTGGAGTTGCCTCTTGTCGCTGACTGGTTGGGTGGTTTTGGAACCGAGGGCGGAGAAGCGCCGTTGTCAAGCAGGTTGCTATGGCTCAGGTAGAGGGGGCGAGACAACACATTTCTTGTTGACTCTGGATATGGTGGTTCAATCCCAGTCCCGTTCCAACACCGAGCTTCCTAGCGAGCTAGCTAGCTGTATAGCACGCTAGGTAGGTTGGTGCTGAGGGAGACAGTTAGCTGGTCTTATGTTGCATAGTGGTCAAAGCTACCCAGGTACTCCAGACTGGCCCGGTAGCAGAACTGGTACTGGTCCTGTGGAGGAGACCAGACAGGTATAATGCAGCAATGAGAAATACCAGAAGAGAGAGAGAGAGAGAGAGAGAGAAGCCTGGAAGTGAGAGATGGGAGTTAAACATCAACATTTGAAAAGAGAATGTCACTTATCATCACGGCATCTCGAGCATTAAAGGTGTAATTAGCGATTGTTAGCTAATAGATTTTTTGAAAAATAACACTTTTAGCTGTCTGTTATGTGTTTATTTGCTGAAAAAGGAGAAAGCCTGGGGCCTCCGTCTGGAGCCAGGCCCAGAGAGACGCCTAGTGGCTGGGTTTGCTACAGAGCCCAGCAGGGCATAGCCCGAACAATCAACGTGACACAGAACCGTGGGGGTCATATGGGTGACATCGAAGGTCAGGGGTCTCGACGGACCAGACCTGAGCGGCAGAGGATAGCTCTGGGGACATGCAACGTCACCTCGCTCAAGAACACTAAACATTAACATTTAGGTCGAGGTGCACCAAAGCTGGAATTGTATGTCAATATGTTACTTACAGTAGGCTATTCATCTTGTTTACTAAAACCAAGTAGAATTCTCATCTTCATTTTGTGAATGCATTTCTTCTGATAATTCAGTTTTAGGGCTGGCCCCAAATATTCGATTATTCGGGTATTCGTTTGTTGGGTAAGTATTCAATTGATATATTAGGATTCGAGCATTTGTTTTTTCACATTATGCATTCAACACACACTCTTATTGGCTAATACAGGAGGTATATGCTATTTGACAGCTCTGACTGGCTCAATTGATGTGTCAACTTGGCCATTTTGAGCGCATGGCTATGTTTACATGTGTGCTCACTGAAGCTAGGAATCGAATATTACTTCTTTATTATAGTTGAGTGTTTTTAATGTTTCTTTTTTTTTTTTAAGAGTATTCGAATACTCGTTCGGAAATACCATCAAGTATTCGAAACCTGTAAAATGGTATTTGGGACAGCCAGCCCTATTCAGTTGATGATCATGTAATGACCTGGACAATTGTACATGCATTGCCTTTTGAGTTTCACTAGGCATAGGGCTATCATTGTTAAGAGAGTGAAAATCCAATCTATTTTTAGACCAGGGCATTGTTTAAAATATATATATATTTTAAATGAAGCTTTCGTCAAATATACAGAAGTTGATCTGATGGATGTGGGTTAGGAAAATAAACAAGAAACAGACGCGCCATAAAGATGTAAACAGAAGTGTCTCGTCAGTTCTCGCATGCTTGCTTTTTTCACGCGTTTAGTGAAATTAGTCAAATTACGTGACATTATTTCAGCCATCCGCTTATCAGTTGCTGGCAGATAAACCGTACTCCTGGATAGGGGATGGACTTTATTCTGGAGTTGCCCAGGGTGTGAGGTGGGGATATTTATAAGTCCCCGGCTGAGTGCATTAAAGTTTACCCTGGTAGCTGAGAGGTCACCTCCCTGTGCCTACAAGTTGTGGGGGGTAAAACTCTGACTGTTGTCAGTGCATATGCAGCGGACATCAGTTCGGAGAATTCGGCCTTCTTGAAGACCCTGAATGCTGTATGGGGCTCCGGTAGGGGATTCCTACTAGGAGACTTCAACGTGCACGTGGGCAATAATGGAGATACATGGAGAAGAGTGATTGGAAGAGAGTGTTGTTTGACCACTGTGCTAGTCATGGACTGTCAATAACAAACACCATGTTCAAACATAAGGATGCTCATAAGTGTACGTGGTACCAGAGCACCCTAAGCCGAAGGTTGATCATTGATTTTGTGATCGTATCATCTGATCTGAGGCCGCATGTTTTGGACACTCGGGTGAAGAGAGAGGCAGAGCTGTCAACTGATCACCATCTGGTGGTGAGTTGGGTCAAGGGGTGGGGGAAGACTCTGGACAGACCTGATAAGCCCAAACGGGTAGTACGTGTGAACTGGGCCCCTGCCCGTGAGATATTTAACTTACACCTCCGGCGAAGCTTCTCGGTGGAGGCTGGGGTCATTGAACCTGGGGTGGAGTGGGAAATGTTCAAAGCATCCATTGCTGAAGCTGCAGCAGAGAGCTGTGGTCTCAAGGTCTCAGGTGCCTCAGGGGGCGTTAACCCTCGAACACCGTACAGCTAAAGTCATATAGCCTGATAGTTCACAGAGATTTATAGCCTAGGTCTTTCCACCTAGGCAAGTAGCATATCACTCTCGTTTGTAAAAACACAGTAGAAGTAGTAACCTACTACTGAGCAAGATAGAATATAGGAAACTGTTGTTTATTTAATGTTTGTAACCTGTACAAACCAGTGCCACAGCCTGTATTAAAGTCAATATTTTTTATATACCACTACCGGCCCATCCTCCCAAAAGAGTAAATGGTCATTTATTTTAGATGTATTTTAATGCTGCCTAGTGCCTACCCTCATAAAATCTCAACGCACGTCACTGACTAGAGGTCTTAGTTAAATACTGAGCGATGCGATATGGCGACTACCAATGGGAGCGAAGGCAGCGTGACATGATCCAACCAGTGCTACGGCTACAACACACATGACCGGAAGGCCCACAAGTGCTGAGCCAGTCACCTCGGTCTGGACGGTGGCAGGCCTCTGGGTGCGCAGCATCTTGACCGTCTGGAAGATGTCCACCACGCCCTCGTACCGCATGCGCTCCAGCACGATGCTCAGGGTGATGAAGACCCCCGTCCTGCCCACGCCAGCACTGGAGGAGCACATCCAGATGAGGAGGCAAGGGGGAGAAGGTGCGAGGGGGCAAGGGGGCAAGGAGACAGAATTATATCTTGGACCAGGACATGTCCTGTGTCAATCATTCATTAATTCACTCAATATGTTCAATAATTACACTACTGTACATGTACTGTATATGTAAGTAATGAATAATTACTATAATATTAAACATTTAATCATTGATTTCATTGCATTATCTGGGGGTGGGGGAGGGGCTACTCCTCAGGGTGGTTGACTGGCGGAAAAGGTCCTATGTCTTATTCCGGACATTCCAACCTCCATATCACTGTACTAATTGTACTCACTGTCCTGTAAGACACGTTACATAGAAGTGTCTACAAGTGAACTATGATAACCTAATGGTGGCAGCAATCAAAGGTCATAACACGCTTTGTCGTAATGCAGGCACGATAATCAACATAAAATCTGGTATAAAGTAAAATAGTACTAAAGTAGTAGTAAAATACTAAATAAATAAATTTACATTGTGTGTGTGTTTCCAGTTTATATACAATCAAATATACTTTATACAATAAATGTGAAATACATAAGGTTGGCTCTGGCAGCTGTGTCTGCAGTAAATAAGGTTGATACACAGTAATAACAATGCTTGTTTGTGCCACTACGTCAATACAATGCCTGGTGGGATGGCCAGCTCTTACCTGCAGTGAACTGTGATTGGCCCATCCTGGCCAAACTGTTCCTTAGTTTTGTGCACCTGGCCAATGAAATCGATGAATCCCTCCCCCGACTTTGGCACTCCTTGCTCTGGCCAATCAGTGAACTGGAACTGACGTACTGTCCTCGACTGGCCATCCTGGAAGACGAGCGACTTTGACGTTAATTCAACGGAAGCTCCGGAAATAACCTCCTCACGCAGAGCACAGCTGTGACCTTCCCTCCCCATACGGGACAGGAACAGGCCATGACTCACCCTGGCATCGGTGACCTTGAACTCTCGGAGGATGTACTGGGGCATGTTGTATTCGGCCATTGGGTCCACCACAAAGTACTGGTACCGGGCCGAGCGCTCAGCAGGCCAATACTGATGGCACTTCTCCTGCAAACACACAGTACATTAGTATACAGTATATCTGTGTGAGTGTGTGTGTGTGTGCGTGCGTGCGTGCGTGCCCACCCGGCCCATCTCTCTCAGCTTGGTGAGCATGACCACGATGGTGGAGTTGTGTTCCCAGAGCATCCTCCAGTAGTCTTCTGTTGTCTCTGCTAGAGGCCCCTGGGTGGCTATGTATGCCTTCTGCTGCCTGCACACACACACACACAGGGAGATAGTATAATAATAAAGGTTAATTACATCATAGGAAACACATACCAGGCTAACTCACGTTGATGGGACCACATCAAATCAGTTAGTCACTGCATAATCCAATGTGACTCCAGCAACAGGCTGTAATTACAGAATGATACTGTAGCGGTGATACAGTGGGAAGGAGGCATGGCTAGCACACACATTAGTTAGTTTAAGCCAGTTTAGACCAGCTTCATCTCAACTACACTAATGTTTCCCTGACCTGTATCCGTCGATGAAGCTGGCGTTGATGTAGTCGGAGCCCTCGACCCCTCTGATTGGCTGCAGGCAGACACGCGTGGTCTCGTAGGGCATGATGTTCACCAGCCGGTTCTTGAACTTGTTGCAGGGCAGGTTGGCGCTCACGAAGCGCGAGGTGTGGGCCTTGGCGCTGGCCAGGCGCTGTGGAAGCACATGTGGTTAGGTAACGCCAAGGGAAATGTGTGGCGGTCCAACACCTCAGTATGTGTGTTGAACTACAGACGGTTAGATGGGCAGGGAAGGAAAGGTAAGGACATTAGGGAGGGAAAGCAGACGACACTGGGTCCAAGAATCCCACGAACTTTCAATGAGACGTGATGTGATCATATTGAGATGTGATCATAATGAGATGTGATGTGATCATAACAGGATGTGATCATAACATGAGATGTGATCATAAGATGTGATCATAACATGAGATGTGATCATAACGGGATGTGACGTGATCATAACTGGATGTGATTATAACATGAAATGAAATCATAACAGGATGTGATCATAACATGAGATGAAATTATAACAGGATGTGATCATAACAGGATGTGATCATAACAGGATGTGATTATAACATGAAATTAAATCATAACAGGATGTGATTGTAAGATGAGATGTGATCATAACATGAGGTGATCATAACATGAGATGTGATAATAGTGTTTGAGTGTTAACAAATGTTAATGACACCACAGGAGTGTATGCAACCAGAGATGGTCCCCTCTACCACACTGCAAATAACAGCTCCCTGGACCAGGAGAACAGGGCCAGGCTGGGTTCAGACGGGTCACGGCTCCTACTGGTGGGGGGAGCAGTGGTTGGGTTTGTGTGTGTGGGATGGAGGAGGGGGGTTAAAGAGAGGGCAGCTCAGAGGGACCAGGAGTAGGTGGTCCAACAGACTGGAGAGAGGGAACAGGATACAGTAGGGGGGAGGGGGCAGGAAACCACAAGGCCCCACGCTGTCTCAACACACAGATGTGAAACAGAACTGAATCTCTCTCTCTCTTTTTTTTCTCTCTCTCCCCCTCTCTCTCTCTCTCTGACACACACACACACATTTTCCTTTACCAGGGGTTGACAGGGTGGAGAACAGGAGACAGAACAACAAGGAAGAAGTGGAGTGGAGCCGCAGACTGCCAGGGAACAATGGGGTCTCACGGAGCGCGCCCACGACCCCGGTGGCGGTCGGAGACAACAGCAGCCCAAAAACAAGAGGTCTTTTATCTCCTTCCAAAGAGGCCAAGGGGCCCACAATGTAGCTGCCCAGTCCCAGGTCAGACAAACATTCTGGAGCCAGTATTTCCAGTATCAACAACAGAAACAGGAGACTGAACTGTACTTTACTGACTTCTGATGGCAGACAGCCTGCAATCGAGCGCTATGTGGTGGGAATACCCACCAATAACCTCACTGTGCCGTGTCAATTCAGCTAGCTCTAGCTAGCGCTAGTAGCCTAGTGTTTGCGGGCACCTGAGACGCAAACCCAGATCTCTGGCATGAGAGGCGGGGATCCTAGCGCGGGGGCTTGGGATTTGAGGGTTTCTCCACAACTTTGCCAGTTGGCTAACATTACACTAGCTAAAGTGCTAAAAGGTTTGCATCTAATCTCAAAGGTACACTCCTCATTTTAGAATTACCCTTCTGGGTATTTGTGTTAAATAAATGTTTTGTTTTGAGGGCATGCTGTGCTGAGCAGCGTGCATTGCTCTCTACCCCTCCTCCTCATGTCTTCTCTACCCTGTGCAAAACAGTGCACCATTTCTGGAAAGCTGTTTCATAACAGTTCAATTGATGTTTCTACCGTTACTGTAAATGTAAAACCTGAAGGCCTTTCCAAAACATCTTCCAGTAACTACATAATTAGCCACTGTTAGCATTTTTGCAATGAAAAAAACAAACAAAAAAGAAACTGTGATATACAGCACACCTTAATAAAACCATACAATCTATTCCCATGACGATTAGGTTGTCCTCTAAACGAAATGGCTTACAGAAGTAAAGCTACTTTCTGTGAATTGTAGCAGTTAACTTACACAGGGAAACCGGACTGCCAGAACAAATGGGGAACAACATTTAGTGTCAGAAAAGGTCACCAGAAGACATCAGAACAGCTTAGCTGAGCCTTGCCACAGATGTCTCAGCTGTCTGGAACTATCGCATGGCTTTCTTTCTACCAGAAATTCCATCCACAGTTGGTGAAATCCCCCCATCACAAATACCACAGTGGAATGTCCAATAAATACTGAGCAAAATATTTTGACTTATGACACCCGCGCCATATGTTTTACATCACGGTAAGGCTGAGTAATTCAGGGTCGTTTTGGAAGTCTGTAGACAGAATGTCTTTCTATTATACAGTTGATGGAAGGATGATAACTAACTAATGCAGGAACATTAGATCCACCAGCTTTCATAAACCTTACATTGAATAAAAAATTAAGTATTTTTGTATTCAGGTTCCTGCATCTTATTTTCAATATGACATCTCCAAAGGAACAGCATCAAGAACATCCAATTACACTTTATATCGTAACTGTTCTCAGAATATTACAACGATGGCTGTAGAATGTACAGCTAAGCTACAATACATGTGTACTTGATTACATTACACTTGCAGAATTCTGTATGCTTACAATAACTGGTAAATAACTGGTGTATTACCTGTTCATCTTAGCTAAATGCTGTAAATATCAATGGATGGGTATAGTGCAAGTGTTGTGCTGTGCTGTGTGCAATAAGCGTTAGCTGTGGTTGTGTGTAACAAGTGTTAGCTGTGGTTGTGTGTGACAAGTGTTGGATGTGGTGGTGTGTGACAAGCGGTAGCTGTGTGTAACAAGCGTTAGCTGTGTGTGACAAACGTTAGCTGTGTGTAACAAGTGTTAGCTGTGTGTAATAAGCGTTATTTGTGAGTAATGAGCGTTAGCTGTGGTTTTGTGTGACAAGCGTTAGCTGTGTGTAACAAGCGTTAGCTGTGGTTGTGTGTGACAAGCGTTAGATGTGGTTGTATGTAACAAGAGTTAGCTGTGTGTAACAAGCGTTAGCTGTAGTTGTATGTAACAAGCGTTAGCTGTAGTTGTATGTAACAAGCGTTAGCTGTGGTTGTGTGTAACAAGCGTTAGCTGTGGTTGTGTGTAACAAGCGTTAGCTGTGGTTGTGTGTGACAAGTGTTGGCCTGTCAGTTTAGGCCCTGCCCTCTCCTCACCTTGAACTCCAGCTCCATGCCGTTGGCGCTCTCACCAGGCTCCACCTGTGCCAGCCTCTGAATGTAGGAGCACAGGCTGCGGGCGGGCACCTCCGTGTTGCCGCAGGCAACGGCCTCCAGCAGGGCATCGTGGATGAAGACGTACTGGTCCTCCGTCTGCACCATGTAGTTCCTCTGGGAGCGCATGAGGGTCACGTGGCCGTACACGTCCAGGCTCTTCTCCTGCTTGATGCGCTCCGTCATGGCGTCAATCACGATGAAGCAGCCCGTACGACCCACGCCAGCACTAAACGTAGGGAAGGAAGGAAGGAAGAAAGGAAGGAAGGACGGAAGGAAGGAATTAAAGCAAGAAGAAAAAGAACGACATCAAGTATGAGATGACAGAAGGGACAAAGCAAGATAAAGGAAGGAATAAATGATGGAAGAGTGCTTTTATTTTGCAGCAAATATTCATGTCTTGGGGGTTGCAATACACAACACAAGCTCTTGACTCGTGTGAATGTTCAACTTTTGGATTCCGACAAATGCTAACCTGCAGCAGCCCTATTGCATATCGTACCGCCGCTAAGAGGCTTTAACGCAATAATCCAATACCTCTCTCCCCTATCTCCCGCTAAGTATCACATAGGTGCCAGCCAGCACTCTTTCCAAAAAAGGACATCATAATTGACACTAGTGATGAGTCAGCATCCCTGCCTGTCTGCCTTAGAAGCATGCCTTCTCCTATTGATACGCAACCCAGAAATATAACACGTTTAACTGCCCACCCAAACACATCACATTTCTGCTGTGCAAGTATCTAAATGGTTTTTATACACTGTACGGTTAAACTCACAGTGTGTGTGTGTGTGTGTGTGTGTGTGTGTGTGTGTGTGTGCGTGCGCGTGAGAGAACTAGGGCAAGCATGAGGAATGGGATTGAGTGATATGGGGCCGGTTGATCAGGCCAAGGCAAATTATGCCGCTGCCTTTTGCTGGGATAATTTCATTTTACTGATAATCCTGTTAGATATTTAATCTGACTGCTCCCCACACAGTACCCTTCAAAATCGCACAATCATTTTCCCATTTTCCCATTCTTGCACTCAAATAGCTGTTTTCACAAAACTCATTTAGTCTCTTTGTAGTTCTTTAAATTATCACTTTCATTCACCATGTTCTGTATTTGACCCCTCTCTCTCTCTCTCTCTCTCTCGCTTTCTCTCTCTCTTTTTCTCCCTCTCTATCTTTCTCTCTCTCTCCCTCAATCCCTCTCTGTCATTCCACACAAAGCCTTCATCAAATCCCTCACAAATCCCCCTCCTCCTCACACCTATTGCTGACTAATTTTCCCTCTCATTCTGTTTCAATCCTCTCCTCTCCCCGTTTCTTCTCCTCTTCGCCTCCTGGGCTGCGTTCTTTGCTCATGCCAGCATGCTAATGACAGGTTTCCAGAATCTTCCCCTAACCGACAACCTCCCGGGTGCTCAAAAGTGGCAGTTATGTACCGCTGTAAAACAGTGAACCCATATCTGCTGTCCTGTAAAACGGCAAACAGCTGACGGTTAAAGCTATTCAGAGATAAGAGAGGCTCCTCACAGCGGTGGTTGTTCCTGGTAAACTCTTACTGGTGAGGGAGGTTGTTTAGAGAGGTATGTTGGCAGTTATAGATCCATCTCCATTCATTTGGTTTTTATACATGGCCGGTATGCATTGCTGCTGCCAAGTACAAATCCTCAATAACATCTGCGTTTTCGTGCATGTGCACATAATTACAGAATCGAGGACCGCAGAATTTTAACAATCAATGATTGCCTTGAATTGGATATTTTTAAGATACAATACACACACAAATATGCATGCACACACACACAAACACACAAGCACGCACGCATTAACACACACGCATGCCCACACACACACCTACAAACACAAACACAGTAAACACACACACACACCTAGAAACACACGCACAAGCACACACATACACACACACACACACACACGCACGCACACACACCTACACAAACACACACCCACATGCTAACCCCTACAAACAGACACACACACACCTACAAGCACAAACACAGTAAACACACACACACCTACAAACGCACACCAACACAAACACACACCCACATTCATACACCCTACAAACAGACACACACACACCTACAGACACACGTACACTCACCTGCAGTGCACCACCATGGGCCCAGCATCGGGGGGGTTGCAGGCCTTGACGCGCCGCAGGAAGGCCAGGAAGGGCGTGGGATGCTCGGGCACGCCGTGGTCCGGCCAGGCTGTGAACTGGAACTGACGCACCTCCCGCTTCTCACTGGAGCCACTCTGGTGGGGTGTGAGGGAGGGACGGGGGGGGGCGGTGGGGGAGGGTGGGGGGGTGGGGGATACAGGAGGGGGTCTCACTGTCTGGCTGACCATTATACTGTATATATTTAGACCTTTATATATATATATATATGTTTATATCAACCACAGCCACAACCACAGTAGTTCTGACGTTAATCCACGGTGACAAACCAACCAATCACAGGCCAAGTGTCCCTTGTCTAGTTATAATGTCTAGTTATAATGGACGGCTTGGCCTCCTAGATGGTTCTGTGATAACAACCCATCTGGCGTGTCACGTTAGGTTAGGTGTTATACAGAAGGTGTATGCCATGCCTCCATAAGCCCTACGTATGTTTTCACCATCCAGGCAGTGGATCCATAACCTGACCCACAAAATGCACTTACTGAATAGGGTCTGGTTACACTATTGGAGCAGCGTTAAACCAATCAGTTTATCAACTCTTCATATCGCTTCATCTAGCTTTAACACCATGTCAAGTCAAACACTTAACTTCTATGGCACTGCACTTAGCAGCCGCCTGTGAGCAAACAGTAAAGCAAACAGACTTTATTCTCAGCGAAGATGATCTGAGAATAATTTTCAGGCTAATAACTCCAGGTCCAGTTCCATAGCTTTGTGTTTTCCTCTTTCCCAGCCAAATGTAACCTTGATGACAGTAACTGTCTTGTTGCCAGTTACCCTCGTGTTTTTCTGTCTTATCTAGATGTCTTGTTGTAGTTGCTTGAGCATTGGCCGCTGCCTTGATTCCCCCCGTGCCTTTGCCTGCGTTTTATGACCTGCTCTGATCTCCTGCCTGTGTCTGACCGTGAGTGCTGCTCTTGCACTACACTACCTCCGCTTCATCACTGGGATTGATATCTAATGGAGGGTTCACCAACAAGGGTTCTGTCGCTAGTGGCTTGTCACATTAGTGGGCAATAGAGTGAGCACTTATTGGTGCCTTGAAGGCCCTTAAAAGTAGCCTGTTAATTGATAGTGCAAGCTCTGCTTCTAGGCTTCGCTTCACTCTATATTCTGGGGAGATTCTATTGAAAAAGCATTAAATGACAAATGTAAATCATTCCCCAAGTGGGTCTTGTTCTGTCTGGGTTGGATATTGTCCAATTGTGTGCTAGTAATGCCCGTTGCGTTTGAAAAATCACAGTCAAGCACTTATTGTTTTGATTAGTTGAAATTAAATTAAGTGACAATAAGTAAGTCACAAAATGAAATCACAGCTTGCAACATCAGGATGATTTTAACCATGATTTTAACAAGTTTATGCCTATTCTTGTATGCACGTAATCTTCTTGCACGGATGTCTCTTTACATTTAAATAGATTTTTAAACTTCATCCATGCCTGTTACCGGATGAGAGGTGTATATTTCCTCTATTTTTAAACCAGGCTACTTTGAAAGACCTCTTCCCTTAGAATGAGGCACACCAGTGTGAGTGGACAGCAGGGTTAAAGAAGCCCCAACAACACCTATCAGCAGGGCTGTGGATTGGCCACGACCTCACGGTATATACGATATATGGCTCACGATATGATTGTATCACGATATTATTTATCATGTACTATTTCATTTAGAATATCCTGTTTCTCATTACTTTTTTTGCATTATTGTTTATTACATTTCATTTGACCATTTCAACCTTTCATTTTTTGAATGGCTTTAAAAGTACATTGAGCTGCAACCTCTATGAAAAATGCATATACTGTATATAAAGTGTATTATTATTATTGCATTGCAATCTACATATTTACCTGTTGATTCAATGTGTAAATAGAAATAAAATAGAAATAAATTACATCTGTTTAATTAATGATCGATTAATGATCATTAATTAAACATTAATTAATAATTGATACATTCATTTTATACCCTTGTTCTGTTTTAATGTTACAATACTAGGGGCTAAAAAATCTGCTGTATACATTGTTTTGCACATCCCTTTATTACACTAGATACATGCACACACACACACACACACACACACACACACACACACACAGACACACTACCCTACCTTGTACAGGGCGAAGGTTCTGACTGAATAGGTGGCTAGCTCAACTGTGTCCAGCAGGGTGATCTGGATCAGGCCGTAGGTCTCGGTGCCCCTGGTGGGCCAGTACTGGTCACACTTGACCTGCAAGGAGAGGAGGGGGGGGGAGTTGCAGTTTGTGCAAGAGGAAGGGAACTCAACAACAGATCTGAGACAACAGAGTGTGTCGGGAGGACAAGTACGTTGCGAGAGACCTCACCAAAACAGTTTCAAACAGTGACTATTGTGTGTGTGTGTGTGTGTGCGTGTGTGTGTGCGCGTGTGTGTGCGTTTGAAGGGAATGGGGTGCAGATCGGTGGGCTACACCAGGATCTGATGCTTGATCCCCCACAGTTCTAACGCTACACTCTGGACGTGTTACATCACCCAGTGTTCCCCACTGACCTGAATGCATTACACACTTCAAGTCCCAGCATGCTCAGTGGCTGATGCTTGTAGTTCTCTAGCTCAGAGCTCAGAGACCACAGAGAGTAGTGGGAGGGAATCCCAACAAGAGCAGAATCAGGCCAAACCAAACGCTATGCGCTGATCCCTCCAGAACTCACATCAAAGAGAGCAGGGAGCTCAGCCGAGCTCGAACTGCATACCGCTGCTCCAGACTAGGGATTATGCGTTTTGGCCCGAGACACTGGGGCTGTAATTACAGCCCTTTAACTGGCCATTTCCCATCGGGCCTCAAGACACTGTGGGCCTAGTGGGGACTGGAAAGATGTCAATGTAGGGGGGCTAGACCAGTGCCAAACCCCCAGCGGGACTGAGCTTAACGCCTAAAGTCATCTAGATTGATAAACAGTGTATATATATATATATATATATATATATGCATTCTACATGATATATACATTGGCCTCTGTCTTATCTGGGTTTATCAAGCATTAGTTTCAGTCACACGCAGGGATCATGTGCCATCTAGGTTTAAGAATGAACGTGAACAGGGTGGCATTCTCATCTGGGAGGTACGTGTGCCACTAGTGGTACTCGGAGGTACTACAGATACTACGTGATGATTTTGTGAAGCCTTTTTATGTATTATACTTATACTTATATGTATTTATGCAATACACCTTTTATGTGATCAAATCATATATGCATGTTTTTTTCTCTTTATGTCTGGTAAGACGGTATTATGCTTGGAAAATAATCGAAAGGGGTTACAGAAGCCAAGAAAGAATTTGAAAACCACTGCTAAGGTTTTTTATAATCTTAAACATATTGAAATATGTTTTAAACCACTGCTGTGTTTCTTTTCCACACAAACACTCCCGCACACACAAGCTTGTCTCAGCTCTGACCTTCCCATTGGACAAGCAAACGCACACGCACGCCTGGGCCAATCAGTGGGTGTGGAACAGATTTCATAATTTAAGTGAGCGTGAGTTTTAGTGAGAACTGAAAACAGAATGGAACCATGACGTCAAACGTCACATTTCCAATAGAGTGTGAGATGTGTGTTTGTATTGCTGTGACTTGTTCATTCCAATAGAGTGTGAGATGTGTGTTTGTATTGACTTGTTCATTCAAAGCTTCTGAAGTTGAGTATGTATTATACTCTGAGAGGACAGACTAGTTCATGTGAGGTGTCTTAGGTTTCCACTCAGTAGCCCCAACCGGCATAAGATCCTGCATTTCTAAACAGCTGGTCTGGGCACTGCAGAGACATGTAAACATGGCACTTCCACAATAGGGATGTGTGCTTTACAACAAAGTGAGCGGAAGACAGCGTGAGCATGCAAACGGTGAAGCTGTTCCCGATCTCCCGTGGTCATAACGAAGCCCTTTTTACTTTCCAGGCAGAGAATCTGTGGGTGCCTGCCTTGCCTTGTGGTGAGTGGAACACACTTCAGCGTTCTCACTCGGTGCACTGGCTGTCGTACAAAAAGATAAGCGCGCAAAGCAGAAAATAAAGGCAACGAGACGGCGAGGAAGAACAGTGACAGCAAGGGGTTTGTGTTGCACCCAGGAACAGTAAAGCAGAGAAAGATAGTTCTTGCCTTAGAGAAGAAATAAGAAGGCATCTGAGGGTCAAAGAGACACAACAGAGATGGTTGGAAAAGGACACAAAACACAAAGCTATGTTAACACAAAGCACAGTCTGCTTGGCAACGAGAGGCACAGATGAGAGGGAAGGAGCTAGAGAGACATAATAATTGGTTAGCACTTATCATGAATCAAACCTCAAGCAATGCTCATTCCATTTTGACATTGCGCTTTCATTACGTTGACTATCTCTTCCAAGTGGATATTCTGCTAACTAGCTGAGTGCCTTGAAGCCTGAGGTTTTTCTAATTCATTATCCCTTCCAGTTTAGCAGTAATTATAATCTCCCTAGTTGCGCTCACTCTTCTATTATATATATATATATATATATACACACAATTAATGTTGCCCACTAGTTTACTTTTCAGACAAATATATTTTTAGAGCCACTGGTCCGTCAGGTGAGTACATACAGCGAGATAGTTAAGGTAGTTAAGTAGGACTATACTGCGATGAGCCTGCAAAGTACTGAAGGGATAATCAGCCCTCATAATCAGACCACCTTAAAAAAGAGGCATTATTCAAATTGACTTGTCATGTGCAATCTCCAGCTAGGAAAATCATTTTAGCGTAGCTCCGTAAGATAACCAGTCACAGAGAAATTGGAATTAACTAGAGTCGGAAATGGTAAGCGGAAATGTGTAGCGGAAATGTGTAGCGTGTGCGCTGGTGAAACTGATTGGTACTTTTATTAAATTTTTTACATTTCACATTAATTATCAATTGCCTCGTTGTCATTATTTTTGCTGATTGGACCACAGTGTTGCAGAGTGATGCAGATTGATGCAGCGCTCTCAGGTGAGCGTTAAATATGCCTACCTGTAGCACAGCCTATGCAGGTGCTCGAGCTATACGTAGGCATACCCGTGTGTGCAAGTCAGGACCCTCCCACTGCCACACAATACTTTGTGTAAACAGCAGACAGGGAAAGCAGAACATACTGCTGTAGTTGCATTGTTATCTTAACATTTTGTTTAACAGGTAATTCTGTGCACGTCTATATTGACTTATTGAGTGTGGCCTACTAACAAGTATGCAACATAAATCAGCATAGAACACCATCTGACAACAGTACATGAAGTGAGTGACCTGGTGGACAATGCCAACGTGAACTTTTAAACGTCTTAAGGTTAAGGGGGGGTGATGCCGCTGCCCGCTCACCCGGGACTTCTCCTCAAGCCTGGTCATCATGACGATGTTGGCCGTGTGCTGCTCCCACACGAGCCTCCAGAAGTCACAGAAGGTCTCGGGCAGGGGGCCCTGCGTGGCGATGTAGGCGTTCTGACGACGGTAGCCATCCACGTAGTTGGCGTTGATGTAGTCGCTGCCCGGGACACCTGGGAGGGGTGAGGATAGGGGAATTGTGAGGGGAGGGAATAAGATGAGAGGAGGGAGGGGGGGGGACAAAAAGACGAAGAGGAGATTGAGCCATTCAAACCTCTCATACTTTCTCAGACAAGCCTTACATGAACACACTGTGTTAACCCTCTCAACTATAAGGGATTTTTGGCCGTTTTTTTTTTGTGTGTGACATTTTTGCTTCTACAGGCATTTCTGTAATAGTTATCATCATGCGTTTTATGTCCCTGGAATCAGCACATTCTCAGCTACAATTTAAGTTGTAAAAACAACCCACTTCTAAGACACTTAGATTATCGTTTGTGTAATGAATGCAGAAAATGTTAAAACGAATGTAAATTTGTTCATGTTTTTTAATATACAGAGCATGGAAAACTGCATTGCATATCTGTTTTTCAACACATATTTTGTTAAACCATGCCTTTAAAACTATATAACTATTGAGGTCAAACACAGAAACCAAAAATTTACAAATATTTACATTTTTTGGGATTGTTTCCAAAACTGTTTTTGGGCCAAAACCATTTTTTGGGGACAAAATCAACAAAGTTAGCTTTGTCACAGGTGGAAGCAGTTCCTCTCTGGTATGAGAAAAGTGGAACATCACATTCATTGCATTTATAAGGTGTGTCTTTTTTTTCCCCTTCCTGTTTGCATCTTTTGTACCTTAGGCGACCAGCTGCACACGTGACTAAACCATAAAACTACATGGTCCAGACACACACACACACTGCCAGACAGGCCATGAAGTGTATTATGTTTAGTACGAAATACTTTCTACTTTATCAGAAAAACAACATAATAGTGATGCTGTTCTTATGACCAAAGTCTACTTACTTTCTATCCTCAATTGGGTCGATTCTATCAAAATAGTTGTAGTTGTTATCTGTGTCAAAGTCGTCCTGTCCAGAAAATGCACCGTCATTTTCAAAGAGCTGCTCCAGAATTTGCTGTACTGAAAACATTTTCTCAGTACTAACTAAAAACTCAATCTAATTACAATATCTATCTATCTATCTATCTATCTATCTCTAAATCTAAACTGTATGTGTATATTTATCGTAAGTAACTATTGCTATTCGCTTTGCTTCATCTAGTCTAAAATTGGGTTTCTCCTCTCTACTCCGAATTTCATGGGGTAGGCAATATTATTTGACAGGCATCATATTACATAAAACAGTGTTTGTGATTGGCTAAACAATTTGCTTGTTGTATGCCATACGTCATTTTACGCAGTACAAACACTGTTTGGGATTGGCCAAGAGCCACTCTGACGTGAAAATTCGCCATTTTCTTGGGCAAATCCAGCGTCATCATCCATAGGCTGTGATACCCGGAAGAAAACAAGCCAAAAGAAGCCATAGCGATATTTTTTCAGTAGAATGCCAGGATTAAGAGGAAAGAAAGTGTAAATTTATATAATTTACCGTTATTCATCTATTAATAGATATGTACGCTATGCGTTATTTCCGCACCGATGCGGATGGCGGGTTCCAATGGTGAATAGTGTATACACAACACAACCATGTCTTACCCGTGAAGCAAAACAATGTAACAGAGAAAAGGACAACTTCAGCCCCTAATGGCTGTCTCGCTAGCTGTTCCGTCGCCTCCCCTCTGCCTCATTTGCATGTCTGATGAATGAAGCGCTCCTCATTGTTTTGACAGACAAGGCCGACAGCGTTTCACGCTGAACGCAATCTCGGGATTATGTTCCCTCCAAAATAAAAGCGTGCGGCTCATTCAAGGTCACGACGGGAGGCGTAGCATTTCTGCATGGCCCCAGTACAGTGCCTCTTGCCGTTTGATTAATCGGCTGTCTTGCCATATAGAGCTCGTTATGTGCGTGACTCTAGGTGCGTTTGATTCATCAACTGCAATGCTCATCCAGGGCTTAATTTTGAAATCAGTAGGGCTGAACGATTAATCGTTTTCAAACCGAAATTGCAATTTGAACCAATGCGATGCCAAAAAGTAAGACACGTGGCCTACTCTTTTACTGAGATGAACAATGTTATTCCAAATTCAACCGGTGAAGTTAACTCCGTAGTCGGACATTCTTTACGGCAGTGAGAACGTTACAATCTCAGGAGGCGCTAAATCGAGGATAGATTATATCCAGGAAGATATGTGTGCTGCTTCTGTGTAAATAACAGTGTGCAGAACCGGCTTTAGATCTGACTGATTGACAGATAACTCATAAGCACCATAAAACAAAAAGAACAGCGCCCATAAAGGTGCACAGACACTGGAAAAGTGTAAATTTAGTTCCAGCAGGGGAGTTTCTAGGATCGAACGTTTGGGGGGGTCTCATGAGAATAGACAGAGTGCCTGCTATGGCAAATCACTAATTTCACTGTGTAACATTGAACCGGTTGTGTATTTGTTCAATCTCTACAGGCATGCCAAGAAAATTTAACGTTAGAAGCTTAAACGTAAAGCTTAAAGCTTAAAGATGATCATAATTATTTTTATTTTTTTTATTTTAGGGAAGCTGTAATGCCATTTAGGGGTGATGAACACATCTAAAAAATGGTCTAAAATTGCCAAGGTGCACGGACTGTTGTTGCATGTCCTAAAATTACTTTAGAAAAATATTGCATATCAAATCACAATATCTGTCAGTAAAATCAATAAAAAAGTCAGTAAAAAAAGTTGATTATTATCCAAAATTCTTCCAGCCCTAGTAATCAGCCAGGCATCACACACAAGAACACACACACACACACACACACACCAAGTGCTGCCGCGACCTGATTCTGTCTAAGTGGAACACAAACTGTCCCTCCAGTGTCTAAAGAAGTAGTAAACACATAGACACAAAAGGTGACAGAATACAATCACAGAACTATAGGATCCACCAGGAGAGCATAATATTCTCTGTAAGGTATTTGAAACATGTATATAGTAGCTATTCTCTATGTAAATAGTGGAGTGATTGTGTCCTGAGCAGAGAGTGACATCACACTCCATGTGTGTGTGTGTGTAATCTTTGTCTACACGGCTGGTCCGGCTGCAAGTGCATGTCAGTGCATGGGTGTGTATGTGGTCCACAAAGCATTTTGTTACTTCAGATCTTACAGTATACATATATACATTTAATGAACCTGTTGCTGACCCATCTGACCGTAGACAAACCACACACACACACACACGACATGTCCTAATGACAGAGGGCGTTTTATACGCTGCTTTTAAACATGGTGGCAACGGGCGGTTTAAGTGGGGGTAAAGTGTAAGGGGAACCAACAACATGTGTTTATCAAGCCTGCTCTTTAAACACTGCCTGACTGTAAAGGCTTTGATGTGCTGCAACCTAATTGCAAGGGAGAGTGGCAGCAAGCACTGTGCTGTGGGGAGATAACACACAAACACACACACGCACACACAGTGGGCTTGTCAGTGTGTGTGTGTGTGTGCGTATAAGTGTATTGAATGTGTGTGCATGCGTACTGTATACAGTGTATGTTGTTACAGTATATTTTCTAAGCTTCATAGAGAAAGCGGGCAGCCAGAGCTCCAGGAGATGTGGGGGTGTAGGGGCTCTTCACACATGCTCTGCCCAGATAAGACTTCTCTGTTTGGGGCCTGGCCTCCCACCATGTACCCCCGCCTTCCCCACACACACCCTGCCAGCTACCTTGCCTCAGGTCTGCAGTGGGAGAGTTAGCTTCACCACACCACAGAACTCCTTGCTCTATCGAGGTGAAAGTCCTCCTATAATGGCTGTGCACTACATAAGCAAGCCTAGGAGCAGCCCGTGGATGAGCCATCTGACATGATGGCAGCATGGTGGGTTGATTACAGCCCCGTGTGAACGCATGCACTGCAGCAGCGTTGGAAAGCCATAGGACGCTATGCTATGGGTGCATGTGGAATACATAGTATTTATATATTATATACTATGTACTATGTATGTACTATTGTATGTTAGCTGTGTGTCACTAGCAGGGTTCCCACATGGATGAAAAAACTATGTCTGCCATATGATAAGCACGCATGCCAACGATGAACAAACTGAAAATGAATGTTATATTTCCAGTAGATATTACTCATGCAAACATTCAGATCAATAGTTTCAAGATTTGTTGAGACATCTGAAAATTTAACATTTGCAACATTTTGATGAATGGTAACTAACATGTAAACGTGCTGATATTCCATGATTCAACCCAAAACACTATCACTGTGCCCGCCCCTATTGCTGTTATTTACGCCGCTCTAGTCTCAACTGGTTCACCTGCTTGAGTTTTGCAGAGTTTTGTTGAGAGCTGGAGGCGGCACAACATTTAACGGAGGCTCTATGCAGGAAAAACCCAGCACTAAAAGAAAAAGCTATGCACCTTAAACATGAATTAATACTACCTAGTCAAGCTCCTTTAGCCCTTTAGGACACAGCGAAAATACTATTCCTAGTGATAAATAGCTTACTTTTTCTATCAACACGCATCATATAAGTTGAACCCTCCATGATGTGACAGTAAAGTAGCCTACTGCTAAAAGGGTAAATTGGATTTGGAGACTCCCTAAATGCAGTGTGCGTCTTGCGCTTTAGACCACGCGCTTAGATCATTAAAATATGGCTCCAAAAGTTCAAAGGTATGTTCAAATTAAATGACATTTAATTGTCAATGATTGTTTTAAATTATATGTATTATTTTATGATCTACTGTGAATTTGATTGACTAATTTAGTTTACACAACATTTTTAGAACATCCACCCCTCATATTTACTCCTAGAGAAAATACATAACTTTTTGTGGAACGATTGTAAACACCTTAATGCATCATTTATTAAATGAAGAACGGCATGAAAACAGGCACTTAGACACACATATTTACTTACCATCAATACCGGAAAGTATAACCCTGGAGTGGTCATAAGCTATGACGTTAGCATAGCGGTTCTTTGTTTTGTTCACCTCCATGTTGGAGTTCTCCCAGGTGAATTGCTGTCCTGGGTCAATGGACTGCAACAAACAATGGTCAACGTTCAACGGAATGTACCACAGAGATGCCAAAAGCCCGAAACAATTACACTATGTTATTATTAAAATTATCTGGTAGTATTATAACAGTCAGGCTATATGTTATCACATATTTACATGTGCATTTTGATGCTAAGTAAATAGGAAATGTAATTATATGTGTATTACTGTATTTGAGTTCAGTTTTAATTTATTTATAGCATGAGCTAACAAATCTCTAGGTGTACAGTAACTCACCAAAGTCATTATGATGAAAACATCTTTCAATGTCTCTTTTTGAGTAGGCTACTTAAAATGTCCTTAAACCTTGAAGGCAACCATGTATTTAGGGATGCTGGCTCTTGATCTAATTTCCTTATCAATTCAGAGCTTTAAGGTGGATATTTTGAAATACAAAGTTGGCAAAAAAATGAATTAACAAATGAAATAGGAGAAAGATGTAGCCTGCCGTTGATGTTGTTAGTTCTTTAAACCTGCACCAAGGTCTCAAAAGAAATTAATCTCTAAATAGAGCAGAATTTGGAAACACCCTTGATAAGAGCTTAGAGGCAAGAGGGCAATGTCTCAGCACAATTAGAAACACAACATAAGATTGAGAGTTAACAAGGCCATATCGAAGTGGACGAGGATTTAGGAAGCCACTTTAGGAAGAATAATTATGGCTTTGTTTTTGTTGCTTTTAACATAAAACCAGAGAAGCGGCAAACGATTCTAAAAATGTGATGAATTCCTCTGGGAAGGGATGGTTGCGTTAGACCAACACATTAGGATCCCGGAGGGTAATTACAGCGCTGAGACCATCGCAGTTAGCTGGGGCCGACAGACGTGAGGTCATTACCCGGTCGCCAATGACGATGGCACAGAGGAGGGCAGAGCCAGAGCAATTTAGCCATTGTGAATATTTTACGACACACAATTATGGCCGGTGAAGGCAGCGGCAAAAAAAAAAAAAAAATTCTATATATAAATAAATAAAGGGGGGGGAGTGTGCTCTTCTGCTGGCAGCCCGTCATTATCGGCGTCTAATTAGCAGGACCGTGACTCATTAGTCTCTCTCTCCATGCATGTCTTTCTCCACGGCTTGTACAGCACAGGACAGCCCCCCCACCGCACCACAGCTCCATGTGGCTACAACCCTCTCCTCCCCTACATCGCAGAGGAGGGGGGGGGGGGCACATTCTGTTGTTCTCCCAGTCTCCCGCGCCCCGTATCTCCCTCACCTACAATGTGTGGCTCCCTCTCGCTCTCTGGTAGCCAATTAGAGCCTGGGCTTGTCAGAAGGCTTTACCCAGTGGCCGCTGGTGTAAACAGATTTTTCAAAGGAAAAAACCAAAACACACTCTGTTTACCCCTTTAATAGCTCTCTGTGGAGCTCTGCGTAATAGTGGCGCTGTTTGACATGGCCAGCATGCTCAGAGGGTTCTTACTAATGCTTTGTTTTGGTGAAATTATTCAGGCCCTTGGTTCAGCACAGCGTGTTCCGGAATATTGTTATCTGTGAGGAAGCGCTGCCCCACGTCCCCCAACACCCTTCTTTCTTATGCTTTATGCAAGTACAAGAAAACCAATCAAGATGTCATTTTTATGATTCTCTCACTCTCCCTATCTCTCTGTTATTCTGTTCTCTGTCTATTCCTCTTTAATTTGATCAGTTTATCCGCTACAACTCTCTTTCGCTACCATGTCCTGGAAATGGGGGGCCGATAACCATCGAGGCTGGGAGCAAACTTTCTTTGAGCTCATAATGTCAATTTCCCTGCCTGGGAGACTTAATTCAATACACACGCTGTACAGATAGACGCATGGAGACATGCAGCGCTGAAGAGGAACAGTTGGAAAGTGTTTTTCTGTATTGCAGCTCTCTGTAGATAGCACAGAATGCCACTGAAATGCATGTAGACAATTCAAGTTAAATTAATCAAAAACCTTTATGTAATTCATGGTGTTAAATATTAACAGGAATTCAAAATGTGTAGTTCCAATGTTTCATTTTAAATAAAAAATATATTTATATAAATATATTTGTATTTATTTGCAGATGAGAAAGGCTATGCTGGACATTACGCAACGTCTGTTTTTTCATTCCGTTGGTGGAACTTAACTTGCATAACACTCTTTTTCACAGTATTTACATAATGCATTTCAGTCCATTTAAAGATGAAATGTTCTCTCTAATATACAGTATTTAACTTATTAAGAATAATTCAATTAAACTAAACATGTGAACATCTACAGTCATACCTCATACTCTTGAGAGAACTTGAGGTTGTCGTTTGCCTTCAGGTGCTCAATGTGATCAGGCAGCTCAGAGATAGGGACAGGTGGATGACTTGCCATGCCTGCGGAGAACAGACCAGAAATAGACAAATACATGTCCATTTTAGATCAATGTGGAGCTGTATGCAGGAGGACATGAGTTAGGTGTTAGGATTCTGAGAGGAGGTGTTGTTTAGTTATCTGCACATGGCCAGGATAGAACAACTAAATGGAGAAAGTGTTTCGTGTTAGATGTTTTCTCTCCAGACAGGAAGACCAATGAGTTTAAAAATATCTGTAAAAGAATGACTCAAGCAGTTAAAATATTTGAAAGAAGAAAGCATCCGTGTATTTTACGATGACTGATGATAATATTTCTCGAGCATTTCAGTAGCATTTGAATGAAAGGTTACATTGCCACTGCAAGTTGTTTTTATTCTGTATGGGATGGATTGCACCGTGTTAGCTGTCCTGGCAATGTGAAAAGGAACAAAGGAGCAAAGAATGAATGAAAGAGAAGAAATAAAAGATCTGGGGGCGGACTGAGGCCCACTAACTTGACAAACGGCGATAGCCACGGTACACTGACACGCGATAGGCTGGGAAAAGGAAATAACAGCAGGATTAATGTGTGGTCAGATCAGTTGAAAGCTACCTGACATGTGGCTGAAGCCACACGACCCACCACAAACTCTGTGCCTGTGCAGGTGTGTGCGGGCGTGCTCGATAGTGTACCTGCAGTCTGGAAATTAATTCTGCGGAGCTCCACAGGGTCGGTGGGATGGTGAGACGACATGGCCTTGCTGCAAGGAAAGCTGCCCTTTCTTCCCTCTGCCTCGGCCCTTTTCCTGTGCACGCACACACACACACGCACGCACATGCATACACACACACATATACGCATAAACACACGTAAAACAAGCACACACACAAACACACACACACACACACACATAAACATGCACACACAAACAAACAAACAAACACACACACACGATCCATAATGGGAGCCATGGTGGCGTGGCCACTGCCTGCTGCTGACGGATACATACAGCTTTTAAAGGGCAAAGGAAAAAGCAGGGCTATTCACAGCAGCCAAATGAGCGCGTAATGTTGAAAGGAAACAACAGCGCACGCCCAGGCTGTCCTGGGTGTGATTTGATAGCGCGAGCACACGGGTCTTTCTAAGCAACACGTGCGCTGTGGGAAAGCGTGAGGAAAAGTAGTAGCGGAGGTTTTGTTTACCTGTCGGGTTTGCTGGATTCAGGTGTTGCAGCAGAACCAAGAGATATGGAGATATTAATATTAGTGCAGGCATCACCACTATAAAGCACCACCAGCGTAGGTGTTCTGTTTATGTATTCACACAGTAGCAACAATATTATTACTAATTATTCATTGCACACTGCAAAACAGCTAAGTATACGGTATGTATTATATACAGTATTATAAAGTCAAAGTAGTATGCACATTCTGACAGTCTGATTGGTGCTACTTACAATGTCTTATAGACACAGTATATATACAGTGTATATATATTTATACAGGTTAATGCGTTTTTAAATCCTTCTGATACATTTATACTTCATCTGTACATTTATTGTACTGCTATATCAACAATGGAGTCTGTTAAAACACAAACCAGTCTGTTCCCGTCTCACCTCTTAAAGAGCAAAATGGCGATGACGATGCAGACGATGAAGATGACGGCCAGCACGGGCCCTACCACCCAGAGTAGCCCCTCCTCCTCGTCCACTATTGGCTGGGGGTCCACGTCGGAGGAGGTCACGGGGTCAGAGTAGGGACTGGTAGAAAACACAGTCTGAGGGAAGGAACAATAGACGTCAACCTAAGGTTTTCTCAAGAGCAGGTTTGAAGCTCACGCTGTGCTGACTATAACCCCCTGCTATTCATTATAATGGAAAACGTATGGCTTCATATATTTCCAACTGATGAGTTATATACAAAGTCACATCCCCTACAGTTGTCATGAATGAGGAAACTGGCTATAGAAGCAACATTTTTTTTTTTTCTTTTTTGGTTCCAGACTGTAAAGGTGTACATTTCGTCTATAGGGATTGACTCCCTTTTGCAGCCAGCCTCAAGTGGCCATTCAAGGAACTGCAGGATACATTTTTCAGCACCTGACGTTCTCGCTTAGAAGGAACACAGAACGGGAGATAGATAAAATGTGTGTGCATGTGTGTGCACATCTTCACTCACATTCTCAGACAGGTCAAGCAGCGCAAGCACGAAGAACACATACTCCTGTCCGTTCTGGAGCTGCCGGTTGCGGAAGTCGCCGTAGTTGCGGCCATCGCCGAGCGTGAACTCCAGTGGGAGGGTTTTAAAATTAGCGGTCACATAGGCCCTGGGATCCGATTGGCTGACCTGCCTGCGGATACGAAGAGCTCGGCTGACGCTGGTCCTGTTGATCTCTTTCAAGAGCTGTAGAGAAGGCCAAGATTTACTTATGGGCAAATCTGGCCACTCAGCAGCCATCTTGGTAAGGTCAACGTACTTATTAACACATCTGGCCACTCAGCAGCCATCTTGGTAAGGTCAAAGTCCTTATTAACATGTCTGGCCACTCAACAGCCACCTTGGTTAGGTCAGTCTTTATTAACATGTCTGGCCACTCAACAGCCATCTTGGTAAGGTCAAAGTCCTTATTAACACATCTGGCCACTCAGCAGCCATCTTGGTTAGGTCAAAGTCCTTATTAACATGTCTGGCCACTCAACAGCCACCTTGGTTAGGTCAGTCTTTATTAACATGTCTGTCCACTCAACAGCCATCTTGGTAAGGTCAAATTCCTTATAAACATGTCTGGCCATTCGGCAGCCATCTTGCTAACACCTCAGGGTTGTTATTAGGAAGACTATGTGAAGGTAGAGCCATAAGCTTTCAATGGTCACCTGGACAAAAAAACTTAAACATTTGGTGACTGTTTTGGTGACCCAAAATAAGGTTACAAAAGCCTTTTACCACAGGTCACACTTCTTCTACACATGGGCAACTGTCGGCTTGCAATAGTGCAACATACGTGTGTTAAAGGACGATGGCTGTTGAAGGAAAAGAATCATGCTTTAAAGAACTTTGCTGTTACATACTTTTTCCATAGAATTATATTCAGAATTCTCTTGTAGATATTCTCTGCTATAAGTCACTGTCAATTAAAATCTCTCCATTACAAATGTCGCTAAGGGTTTCTAACGAGATACGGAGAGAATGTCTTTTTAAAAGAAGCTTAACATCAGATCATTGGTGTTATTACTTTCATAATTTAACACTGAACTCATTCTTTCACAATGTTTCAAGAAATAATTAAATATATTTGTGTAATTATATAAACCTTTGAGAAATGTCATGCAACATTGTTGCTCCAAACAGACTATCATCAGTGATAAACCAATACCACAGGGATCTGATATCCAGTAACGCTAATGTCTCTCACTTCCCTCCTGAAAACTATTCATCAACTGAATGGCTGCCGCATTTATCCACTGAGGCAGCGAGAGCCATCCAGTACTCTATCGAAACTAATTTCACACACATGATTACTTGTGCCTTTAGGTCAATACAGTGATGACAATGATGAACACTGTAGCGTGGGGGGGGCAGAGTGGGGTTAGAGCGCAGCTGAACAGACAGGCACCGAACCCTGTTAGAATGCCTTAATGCAATACTCTCATGGCTGAAACAGCCAGACTGATGACAACAGCACGGAAACTGCAATTATACTCGAGAATGTATTTGTCAGCACGAGTGAGAATATTGACAGACACACCACTATGAACCAGAGTGCACACACCAAAAGAACAAGATGTCTGGTACAAGGGCTTACGGAGGGAAGCCTTACAGAATCTAACTTGTGTGTTAGAACTGCTGACACAAGCCGCCAAGGCTGTTGTGTGTGTGGGTCGGAAGAACAAGATATCACAGGAGACAAGTGCTTGGAGAAAAGCACTTCTCAGGCAGGAAGACGGCTCATTTCACTCTTTAATACTATTCTCTTTCATTCAGAATTTCCAGCTGCGGTCAATGTCGTTACCGTGCCTGCGATGCCGGGCAGGCCGGCAATATGGCTTTTATTATTGGACTATCACGCCGTTTAACAGCTCTATTGGAATTAGGTCATTCCAAGTCTGCTTTGTCATTTTCACACAAAATAAAAACCTTGCCCAATATCATTGTTAGCTAGGCATCAACACATGCATATAATGATAACATTTTCTTTGCACTATGATCCTGAACATTGAAGTGACTTGTTGCCTCTAGTGTCTGGAGCCCAGAGGGTTGTGGCTCCAGACGCTACTGGTCTAGCCTTCAGCTACACCTGCGGCTAGTTGAGGTGTAACCAGTGGCCCTTTGAGGAGAGCTCCGAAGCAGCTCTGTGCTCTGACATGCACTCACCTGGACTGGCAAGATCACTGTGGACCAACGGATTCTTTCTGTGAAGGACTCTGCTTGTGTTCTGAACTGCTGTTCTGAAGGGACTCTGCGACTCACAGTAGTGAGTAAGAAACATTCAGTTTCCTTCATTTCTGTTTTTCTCTCGCTCCACCACCCTGACAACTAGATGCAACACCCATCTCAGACAAGAAGATATGTTCCGTGGGTGACATGCGCTCGTGCACACACACACACACACATATGCATATTAGTGCATGTGTGTGTGTGCCCGGATATAAAAAGAAAAAAACAGGAGCACACATATGGTGTGTGATGTCATTCTCTGTCCAGGACGCCAATACGCCACTATTATTCTACATAGAAAATAATTGTTTTCTGCTATATTAATGTTTGGACCTGCCCTCTAGAATAAACCTCACCTCATCCAGCCATACTGTCAACATTAGTATGTTACCATATAATTATCAAGTTATTTAGTGCATGCTAAATCAAAGTCAGTAAAATTTGTGTTACAAGGTGTTACAATGTGTTACAATCAGGTAGGGTCAGTCATCTTGCTCAATGCTTGCTCAAGGACGCTTATAACTCCAGGTCTAAGACCCACAACCTTCCAGGCAAGAGTCGGACAGTCAGGCAACTAGAATACTCCCACCCAGCATTGTAAGTACTGTGTTATCATTCTTCTCGTAGCACGTCCAACTATACTATAGCAGAAGAGGCATCTAGTTCAACAAGTCCAACATTCACCTCCATGGTGGGCAAACAGTCCAGCAGAGAATAGCGAGGAGGTACATAGTATTAGTATTACATTTGGATTCCTTTGATTCTTTGCAATGCCGTTCAAAACTATTTCCCTCCCAAAGCAGACTGCTATCGGTTCCCTATATCAGATCATAATACATTAGAAAGCAAATCTGTTGTAATACAGGACATACAGTATAATGTAATTAAACATAAGGTTGTAAATATGATACATATTAAATAATATAATAATAATAATAAATACATATACAATACTGTTCAATATCTCAAACCTCCTACAATCTCGTATCTCTACATTCTGGCATGTCTCACCTCATCCAGGTTCATCTGGTCGGGGTCCTCAAAGGGATTCAGGAACTTCCCACCTCTCTGCTTCTTCAGGGGAACCACAACCACATAGTAGCCCCTTATGGAACAAGACAAGAAGAAGCGAGCGTGAGGCTGGAGGGTAATACATAACATCCTACACACTTTTAAAGTGAAGGCAGTCACTCTAGAGAAAGTCTGTTTAACTCAATAAAATAAAATATAAACACTCTGCGTATGCGTAAAACAGATGAATTCATCATAATCTTAATTTAATCATTTCATCTTATCTTTATTATAATCTTATTAACACTGCAACACAATTTGGATAAGACAGTGCTACCCATAATTTGTTTAATTATTTTACACATTACTTCTAAGAGTGTAGACACCCCACAACTCCATTGTGTTGTGTGTCTTTGATGTCAATACTTTGGCAGGTTGGCAGGTCATTAGCTTGTTAATACAAAGCGCAATGTTCCCATCTCTAAACGACTCGGTAAAATAGTGTTGAAAAACTTGAAATGGACTTGCTCCATGGTCGGATACTCAATACAATCTTGACAATCAAGGATGTTTGATTCTTGCACACCTCTGTTATGCAGAACTATTGCTGCGCTGATTCGCATGGACTTGGTTATGTAAAATGTGAACCAGCATTTAAGAAAGTTAATACATTGCTTATATGCCAAAGAAGTCTATCTAAGTTGTTCCATTTCCATTAGCCTGATATCCCAACCATTACAAACCGATTAGGCCAATCTGGAAACTGGAAATTTTTCTCTCAGTTGTCAGCAGTAGTGTTAAGTGATCTACGCCACCTTAGGGTGTGCGGTGACCTGGTTTGAAGGCCCTATTTTGTATAACTGTATATATAATAAAATGTGGAATAACAACAACAGTGAGCTATCACATCTGATATGTGGTGGGGGACAAACGGGTAGCTGAAGTCATCATATCAACCCATGAAGTTAATGTAAAGTTCCAGTTATGTGGTCAACACAACGCACCAATGAGGTTCACAATGTAACTGACATCATTTCTACTCCTAAATTGCTCCTCCGAAACCCTAAATGTCTGACTATAGTCTATGTACACCTCCATTAGTCCCTTAATTATCATTAGAGCCATGTGAAACTGATCTTACATTCTTCAATAACAAAATCACATTTTAAATGCCACTGAAATGTATGGCAGTTTGTGCCAGGGGCATTTAAAACACAATTTGTACAGGAAATTACAACTGTGTCGGTCTGAAACTAGCAAAGACACTTGCGTTACCACTTTGGTTGTAAGATAGGGCCCTAATCTCGTAGTTAAATCTACTGTATATCACAACATAGTTTATATATTGAGATATAGGTCTAAGACTATATCACAATATACAGTAGTGTTAAGTCTACATCGTGATATATAGGGCCTCATGTATGTACGTCAAGCAAGCGCAGCGTAAAATCGAGAGCAGCCAGACCGCAGATAGCGCACACTGTGCCATCGCAGTTTACGTTGGATGTACTAAACTTGTGGCTGGTTGCATAATCAGTGCATGGCACTGCCCTCTAAACGTGGAGTAGACACCGCAAGTACAATTCATACAATGCCATGTTTAAGGCGCAAAGTGCGGCAATATTACGCCTAAAACGGGCGCTAACACGTGAGTACATGAGGCCCATAGTTTTAAGTCGCCCATCCCTACCTGACTCTGGTGGTGGTCTGTACGGCGGGCAGCTGTACTGTCACCATGCCATCTGCGTTGGTCTTTCCCACCAGGGCGGGCTTGGTCTTCAGCAGGTCCGGGGCGGTGGTGGCCGACACTCGGTGCTGCAGCCCGCCGGCACTGTTGGCCCGGTTGGTGAGCAGGAAGGAGTACTGCGTGTCAGGCTGCAGGCCCGCGATCAGCGCCTGGGTCAGCTTGCTGTCCACCTCCACAGACTGGCCTTTACCATACAGGATCTGGGCAGACACGCGCAAACACCTCAACATCTACATGTACTGTCAGTGTATAGATATATCCTGACACACACAGACATACAACAACAGCCGTACGCACGGTGAAGGGATGAACGGGGTTCTTGTCACGGATCTCCCAGGACAGCAGTACAGAGTTCTTCATAGCCGCCTTGACTCTGAAGTTTGTGGCAAACACTGAGCAGCACACAAAGAAGAGCAAACACTCACATAAACCCACAGTTCTTACTTAAACACAATATAGAAGCAAGTATACGGCCTTACCTTTACACAGTCCATTACTACCATCTCAAGCTAGCTTAGCCCTTGGGTTAACACTGCTACCGTGTAGCCCATAGACTGTTCTCTTACCTTTGTTTCAGGAGAGGGACTTGTAAGAAAGGGGAAGAGGGTCTAAGACCACAGTGACAAGACAACAACAACAACAGCAGAAGACACTCAGGGTGTTGGAGTGAGCGGTAGTGCACATGGAGCGTGTGTGTGTGCACATGAGTTATGAGATATGCATGAGGTTGTTAGGAGATTCTATTCATGTTAAGGGCCCCGGGCCAAGAGGGAAGGCCACAGACCTCAGACGCCGCCTGCAGTTTGCGCTCTTGTCCACCAGAGGGCGTGTGCCTCCCTACCTTGGTGGAGCGGCAGCGTCCTGAGCTGGACGCTGGGGCTGTAAGGCCCGGGCCCGACGGCCGTGAAGGCGCGCACCCTGACTTCGTACACCGTGTCGGCGCTGAGCCCCTCCAGCGTCACGTGTCGCTGCGGGGCGGCCGCAACGGCCTCCGATGCGTTCCCCCGGCCGTTCACGTCCCGGTACAGCACAGAGTAACGCACCACCTTCCCGTTGCGCTCAGTCAGCGGCACCGGCTCCCATGCGAGTCGCAGGGAGGACCCCGGTGCCTCTTGGGAGACGATGTTCTCTGGGTAACCGGCGGGAGCATCTTCGAGAGTGGTCACCTCTGCTACGGACTCCTCCCCGTAGCCCATCTTGTTGCGGGCAGACAGCCGGAAGACGTATTCCGCCCCCTTGTGGACGTCCCGGGCAGTGTAGCGGTTCTCCTCGACGGGGAACTCCACCACGATGGGGGGCGCTACATCGGTCCGCCCGAAGGTGAGTCGGTAGCCCAGGACGGGGCTGGAGGGGTTTGGAGGCGCATGCCACTGGAGCAGGGCGGTGCCTGAGTCCGTGGGACTCACCATCAACTTGGGCTTCTCGGGCACTAGTGGAGAGAAGGGAGTCAGACGTTTATATATTTGTGTATTGGGGGTGTGACGAAACAAAACATGATATTGGGTTCACGAGACGTGATTAATCCAAACCTATATTATGCAGATAATATTTAACAAATTGAAATATAACAATGTAAGAAACGGTAACCTGGATATTTAAGACATATAAATGTAAACAACATTGATCTGTGATGGGTGATGGTTTTAACTTAAGAAGAAGCCAGAGGGCTGGCCTTTTGTACACACTGGGATCCAACAATGCTGCCACACAAACCCTCCCATTCGGTCATGCATATATCGCTTTTCACCTTGACGAGAAATATCACATTTTAATCGTTTGACCTCGTCACACCCCTATTATGTACGTATGGGCGATGGGGGTGAACAAAGCGGTGTTTTGACCCCCAGAAAGCACTGGGTCATATGCCGGTGAAACATAACTTTAATGACTTTGGACGATGAGCTGGGACCCCTAAAGAGCTTCTTATCACTCTTAAGCTCTACTTTGAGAACCTTTGTGTGAATTTTAGACGGCCTTTTTCCTTTTCAAATAGCAATAATAAATCAAAGTGTTAATGGTGGTGATCACACCGGATTACCACCAGCTGTGACACTGAGCTCTAGTCAATGCAATCTTCTACTTCTATCTATTACTAATAAATATAGAGTATAGAGCATATATAAGAGTATAGGACTGTATTTGGCACCCACAAACAGCCGTTAACCAATCGGTGTTCAACGCTACAACAAACGCTTTGTTCAGCTGAGAGCAATAGGCGGGCGGAGCCAGGGCACCCTGTCCTACTTACAAGGCAGGGCAGTGCAGACGGACTGGGGCTTGCTGCGCGCCCCGTCCCCCTTGGCTGTGTACGCCCCCACTGACACAGAATACGAGGTGTCTGCCTCCAGCAGCCCCAGCACGGCCTCCTGGAAGACAAGCCACCACAACGCAACGGTCATTTCTACCGCAGAATGTGTCTGAAGAGGTCAAAGGTCACACTGGCTCCTTAAGTGTGTCTATTTGTAACAAAATGTGGTGTTAAATTACATATGCATTTGTCAGCAAACAAGTAATAGGAAATATGTGTTTTCAAGTGTTGTTCTAAGTATTTAAAAGGGCTCAAAACTCTCAGCTACCATGTGAAAAATCATTATTGGAATTACAATATGATTAAAATATAAATATCAATTTGACATTTATATATTTTCTTTACATAAGTAATATTAAAACAGAGCTATTATGTTGCACTAGATACATCTGTACCAGTTGATCATCAACTATTTATCCCAGGATCCACTAATGCATAAAGAAACATGTTCGTGATTTCTCATTTTGACAAGGCCATGAATAATACCAGTAATATTAATAGGACACTGCAAGATACGCATATGACTCATATGATCAATCATGCATATCTCTCCAGTCTGTTATTAAAAATATTGGAAAACACACTATTATATGCAGCAACATAAACGTGTAGCTCCAATATTATCACGTGAGGGTCTCATAAATATGACTCGTGGTATGCGGTGCTCTATTATTACTGTTAACAGGCTTAAAAAAAGCATGAATTACTCACATATTGAGCTGAGTCATCAGATTCCCACTGTACAATGGTGAAAGCAGACACAAACAAAGACACAAACCTTGCAATTAGTTTGGAATGGGTTGTAACCAAAGATGAATATACTTTTCTCAAAGAACAGCTATAAGCTATCAATATTTTTCTATTGAAACATTCAAACACAATCCCTATTATAATCAAATATTATTTGTAGAATTACACTAATTTGAGCATTTTATTTAACCGTTTTATGTTTTCTTTTATAGCCTATCAAGTGTGTATAGCCTTTCTTTGTTTTTGTGACTTTCTGTTTGGGTCTTAGTACACACATGTCCCCCCTGACATCTCCCCTCATGCCGGGGTCACACTACACGATTTTAGCCCAGTTTCCAGCTCGCCAACTCGTTTTTGGAGCTCGCAGACAAAATCCCCAACTCGGAGGGGAATCACAGCTCGTGAGCGGCGGTCGTGTAGTGTGAATTGTGTTGTGAATGGTGTTGTGACTGGAAATGAGAGCAGCGACGACCTACAGCCAATGAGAGAGCAAGACAAGGACGAGATGAAATCAAGGGAGAGGCGTATTAGCCTTTAGATCATTTGACCTGCTTGAAGAAACACAAAGATACTGGAATAAGTCGAGTCTCTTTAAAGCACATATCCCTTGTCGATAACTCTTCATATTTGATTCAAATGACTTTAAACAATTATAACCATTTCAGTGGTGGGAAATATTGTGATTGAAAGAATATGTTGAGAAATGTACCGGCTCCATGTTAACGAGCTGCGAACGCTTTTACTATATATATTACCTATATTACGTCTTGTTGGTGAGATATGCTGTGTGCTCGTGAGACAATCTCTAAGCTCCAGTTTGACTTGGTCGGGTGAAACATCGTGTAGTCTGTGACCGTCGCCGATCAGCCACGTAGTGTGATTCACACAATGACGTCAAGACACCATATTACAAGAGACCTCAGCATTATGCTCTGTGATGTGGAAAGAGGTGCATCTACCGTCTGTCTGTTTATGGTTATTTATTATTTATTAACAAAAGCTTGTACACAGTACATACATTTTCTATGCAGTAACAGTGTTGTTATTATTCTTTGTTTTCTTCTCATATTGATATGTAATGCAATGGGATGTGTTCCTTTTTATTCCTGTAGGCGTGTAGTTTACATACTGTGTTTGGTGTGTTTACTTCATATTCTGCTGCTATACCAGCCCTTATGCTCTGTGATGTGGAGAGAGGAGAGGACGTTACAGGCTCCTTTTCATTTGGTTGATGCAGCACAATAAACGTCCGAAGATCGAAGATCAAACGAGTCACACTTGTTCCATCAAAACACAAGGCAGAGCTGACGGCGGTTACATAAGGTACTAAAAGAGAATATGGAAGTAAGTGTTGAGTCAATGTTTTGTGTGCACTTGATTTATCTACGCATGTCTGAACACATTCATACACTGTGAGGTGAATACGACAATAACACCAGTGTGTATTATGAGGGCGGTGTTATACTGCTTATACTGCTATATATAATCCTACATATAGGTAATCTAGGACCCTGCCGTCTTTCATGTGGGCGGTAACCACCCTAACCACTAGACGCTCCTTACACTACGGTGCAGTAAATGGGACGGTTGTTTTTCGATGCGCCAGCATGGCTGTGCCAAAGTCCTTATAGGCATGTCTGGCCGCACGTCAGCCATCTTAATCTTACTAATGCCCCGGGCAGATATTTTATTTCAGCAAGAGCAGGGGCCTTATTTATGAAGGTTGCTAGCGCACAAAAAAAGTTAGGGTAACTGGATGCGTACGCACATTTCACTGCAAACATTGAGATTTATAGAAACATTCTATGCAGGAAAATATGGTCAATTCTACGGATCCTTTCACTTGTGCATAGAGCTAACGCATACGTCTTCAGACGATGGTGAGATAATGGAAGAAAGCCATTTCCCAGATTGAAAAAACATAAAGTCTAAAATGCACATCGTCACTGGGACATCGCCAGGCCAAACATATGAATCTCCCCCACCCAAATAAATTAGACCATATTGGGTGATATAAGTAGCCTAATGAGATGGCCAGGAATGAGTAAATAAATATGGTTTATTGAAAAGGTTCAAGTCGTTTTCTTTTCAGCTGGCGGAAAATTCCTGGTCAAATTACTGCAGTAAACATCTCGCTCTGAAAAGTATGCACTGCCCCTTGCCCAGAATCCCTTTTCCCTGTTTAGTCTATGATTTGTGTTATATTTAAGTTGCTTAATTGTATTTGCACTTTAATGTTGGCCTTGTTAGTTTTAGTGTGTTTATGTACAGTAATTATATTATTGTCTGAGCATCGATTGTGATTTTTAGACACCATTTCAGATATTCCCACATCTAGTGACTCCTTTTAAAACCTTTTTTTTCCCCCAATAGGCTTTTCAGATGTTTTTTTTAATACCTCCACTTACATACTTTGTATGTTGTGAAAGTTGGGATTGTCACAACAATACTCTTCAGTGTAGGAATTACTAAAACTACAGGGAAGTTACCTTAAATTGACAGGTGAGGTAATGTGAAACAGTTTTTACAACCTTGCCACCCATGCTATAAACAATACACGCTCTATACACACACAAACATTTTACATATTTTTGTCGTACCAGTTCAGAATTAATTATTACACGTGGGATTATGTTGCTTTAAAAGAACAAACAAGAAAGAAGACTACAGGCGCATTGAAAACACTCCAGTTCTCTTAAGCCTGGAGAGCCTGGAGTAATTCGCCAAGCTGGCCTACTTTTTCCTTCTGTGGGGGACATTGAGAAGGCTCGTATGGAAGAACTATGGACTCGCATGCGTAACGCAAGCCTTCAGAGCTTCATCCCAAACCAATCATCACAGTATGGCAATATTATATATAAACAATATAAACATTGGCTGAGTTATTTAAGAATTCACAGTGCAGCTGTCATGAACGGGGAAACTAGCTATAGAGACAAAACATTTCTTTGTACCAGACTGTAAACATGTATGCTATAAATGTGACTAAATATGACTCTAATATAAGTGAAAACTGAGTTGATATATTTGTGATTTAAACGTGTTTATGGTATGCGAATTGAGTCAATACCTGTTCGTTCTTTAAATAGACATATTTATTCATGGTATGTGAAGGGAGCGTAAACAAGCCGTTACCCGTGTGTCCTCTATGAGGAGGTCCTTGATGAGGGGTGGGCCCTGTGCCTCACCGTAGCTCATCTTCACGTAGTGGATCTGGTAGCCGCGGATGTGGCCATGCTGGAGCTGGGGCGCGGGCGCCCGCCATGTGAGCCTCAAGGCCGACGCGTTCATGGCCTCCGCCGTCACCTCGCGCGGAGGACCGCTCGGTACTAGAAATGCATTGTGGAACAGAGGCCATTGGTCAAAGGAGATGATGGACACTCGGAGCTTCCCCAGTAAGGCACTCTCTTTGGCAAAAAAAGTGCTTGGGCAGACAAAAACTGTTTGGAAGATGGAAAGATTGAAAAATACCACCTCTTAAAAAAAAAGAAAAATCGAAAAGCTGCCACTGATATATACTGTATATAATGTCAAAGTAGTTTAAAAATAAATGCTTGAGGAAAAAACATGGAAGAAAAAAGCAGTGGAGGATAAGAAGCAAATGTAGCGAACGATAAGAATGGCAGATAGAAAAATAGTTGTTGCCCGGGGCACATAAACAGTGGCAGGCAGTCAAAGAGAAAATACTGTTATCAAGGAAAACCTCTCCCATGCTGCCAAAAACTACACTATGCCCGAAAAAAAGCTGTGAGACAAAACTCTCAAGCCACTTTGTTGCTCTGACTGATCCACAGATAAGCACTGGGCAAGACTGGAGTCTGGAAGAACATGTTTATAATTTGGATAAATACTAGCCAACACGCTGCATAATATGCTACTGTTAGTGAGGTTCCATTATAATCGGGGGAATAGACTTAGAAAGGGAAGGTTCATGGGTCGGGGTAAGACACTGCTCTAACACAATTCAAGACGCTACTAACACTGCATTAATTCACAGATGGATTTTCTGAAAGAGTAATCCAACCATCTCTTTCCAAAAGACGTGTGCTAAGGGACATTATGAAAGGGAGAAATGTGGAAAAGATATTATTAAAAAGAAAAATTAGGAGAAAAAGTGCAGCAAGGAGAAAAAAACAGCTGTGGGTAACCAGAGAGCGCATAGCGGAGGGAATAGCAGGGGCTCAGGATCAGGGGAATCTCAGTTGGAGGGTTTACTGTAATTTCTATGTCCTACAGCCTTGTAGGTTGGAGGTCAAGACTGGGTCTTCTGCAAACACAGCGCGCATGCTAAGCACAGCAGAACCAACTCCATGTTAGTTTAGAGGGTTCAAAGACACCATTGTTAGTGGGGTGCAACGTCCAAAAGGTGACGTGTGGTGGGGGTAGGGGGTGAGGACTGCATTGGGAACATACCATCTTCCTCAGTGCGGATAAGCAGTTGCAAACTTTCCGGTCCCTCTCCAGCCTCGGTCAGAGCTCGCACCATTATGCCGTACTCGGTCCATTTCTCCAGGTTCTCCAGGAGATACGGAGAGCTTCCCGGTGGAAGCCCGGCGATGCGCTTAGATGTTCTGTTCTGTCCGTCCGTGGCGGAGTAACGGATGGAGTAGCCTGTAATGACGCCGTTCTGGAGCTCCACGGGCGGTGGAGACCAACTTACCAGGAGGCTGGTCGAACTGGGGCTGGTGCAAGACACCTCCTGAGGGGGTGCGGAAGGATCTGATAGGCCAATTTAGAGGATTTTGGTGGGTGTGCGTTCAGGCAAGTGTGAGTGAGTGCGTTGTTTGCATTTGATTGTTTTGATGGAGAGGTGGAGATGGTGTGGGACGTATGGATGGAGATGGAGCATGAGAAGGAGAAGACAGAACAGAAAACA
>JAODLL010014877.1:7842-10342 GCA_026546735.1 Forbesichthys agassizii | reverse complement strand
TAGGTTTGTATAATATGTATTTGGAACTTTACAGTCGCCTGTTGTTGCTGTTATACGATGCTGTTACTGTAATATGATGCTGTTACTGTAATACGATGCTGTTACTGTAATATGGTGATGTTGCTGTAATACAATGCTGTTACTGTAATATGCTGAGGTTGCCTTCCATTGGGCAGCATGCACACATTTGACAGGTTTTATGGTGTTCAGTGCTTTTAGCGATAAGTCTGGAATGCCTTCATGCGCTACATTTAGCTTAGTATGTTGCCAGTAAGGTGGTCCGACATGGGTCATGCCCGTGATATGGGAATGTTTTATTCACTGTGTTTTATTTTTTGGTTGGGGGTAGATGCTCCAGAACATTTTTCATGAACTCGAGCATAGAAGACCGCAACAAAAATCTCACACATGCACACACGAATCACACATGGTTAACGGGGTAGCGTGTCTGTCAAAGGCACAGAACCTCACAGGAGAGTTTGAGGCTTTCAACACCACACGATAAAAAACAGCCGGGACACAAAAACACAAATGGCAGATTTATGGAGTAAGTATAAAAGCCACAGTGTTATTATTGTACCCACCTTCTCGCAGCTCTGCAGTGTGAGGAACGCAAGCATGGCGGGAAGACAAGGAACAAAGAAAAGCAAAAGAATACACCAGAGAAAAGACCGTTACGTTAAATAAGAACTAGAAAATGAGATATCAGAGTGACGAAAAGAGAGAGAATGTTCCAGTAAAAACTACGTCAAAAAGAAACAAGCGAAAAAGACAAAGTTAAAGGAAAAAAACGAACGAGGGTGTGGCCAGTGTCAGTGCATACAGGCCTAAACTGCTGGCTGTCGTCTCTATGGACCAACTGTCAAAACACATTGTTAGACTCACATCGTTGCCTCTGTGTGTGGTGGACTCAGTGTCAACATATTCCTTTACAGATGCCTAAATGTACATTCAGTGGAGAAACCTCTGTATTTTTTCTTATTCCTGGGAGCAATCTTAGAGTCAAAGAAGCATGCAAGTCAAGTCATTTTCTTGCCAGGCAGAACACAGTGTAAAGCCCAGTGTGCAGAACAGTCTAAAAAAATCTACGGAAAGTGTTGCGTATAGCTTGAGTGTGTGTTATATATTAATGTGTGTGTCTGCGAGAGAGAGAGAAGAGAAGAGTTCGAGGGAACCTAGGGGAAAAGATAATGCCTGAGGAAGCAAGCTGCCTGTCAGATTTGGGGAGAAACTGTCTTAACCAGACAATGATTTGCTTTTTTGTTCTCTGAGGTCTAAAGGCTAAAGAAGAGAGGGCAGAGAGATTAATAGCCGGGCTGAAACAACAAGCTCTCTACGGCAGATATACCATTCTCTCGTTAGAGAACCATTTTGCTTCATGAGACAGTGCTGTCTGGCTTTACGACGCTAGAATAATCTGCCTTGCTCAAACACAGTGGGATAACATTTATATGTCAAGCGCACAACCTTAACGAGAACAGCTTTGGTGCCCAGAGCCATGGCTTTTAAAGATAAATGAATACCAACTGGCAGTAGATTTCACCAATCATTAAACGTTACACATTATATAACCATATATACCATGTACATAGATACAGCATATACTATATACACACACTGCATACATTATACAGTATATTACATCTGTGTCTTCCAAAAGCGTTTTTAGCGCTCAGAGCGTCTGTTTTCAATAATAACCCTACGTTTCGCTCCCAGGACTTTCAGTTGAAAACAGTCCCACTTTTGGAACAGGACCGGGCTCGTCAATACTGGGTTTACATGGACACTTTTGTGCCTTTCCGAATGGAATCTTTCCGATTAAAGATTTACCTGCATGGTATGTCATCTATTCGGGTCTGGGGATTACATGCACCATCGCAATTTATGTTAAACATGCACACATTAGGCTCGGTAATGTAACATGCCACGCTAGCAAAAAGGCTAAAACTGGCTAGCTTCTAGTTGTAGGCACGTCACAAGTGTGAGGCTATTTGTGTGACTGATGGAGAGATTTAGCCTACGGCTCCATATGAAGTCACCATACTACGTAGCTCCCATTCATTTCATTTGCGAGTGTCACAATTGTTTTGTCCAGACATTGCAGGCTACAGTGGCTGTGCATAATAGCCTACCCAGTTAAAAAATCCAGCTGGATTTTTTTGCAGAGTACTGGCATCACAAAACCACAGTAGCGTTAAGACGGGGCATGTGCAGAAGAACGCAACCAGGAAGCAATCGGGTTTAACAGTTTACATGGTAGAATTCTTTACATCGAGTTATGGAATGGGTTATACTACCCCTCTGCTACTGAATGAAATTTCAATCGGGTTGGGCCTTTCTCTTCTAATTAAGGTGTTTATATGAATAATTTTCTTTCGGTTTGGGCTTTAAACCCTATTCCAATTGGAAAATTAGGGTCTATGTAAACACAGCTAATTTCTTTCTTGTCGGCCATTTAGAATGAAAGGGGGGGGGGGGGGGGGGCCTAAGATATAAAAAC
>JAODLL010014857.1:0-28176 GCA_026546735.1 Forbesichthys agassizii | reverse complement strand
ATACTCCCGCAGCACCTCCCACAGTATCTCCCGGGGGACCCGGTCATAAGCCTTCTCCAGATCCACAAAGCACATGTGTATATATATATATATATATATATATATATATAAACAAATATACTTCACGTCATACTATAGAGATTAACATATAATGAAAACAAAATACAAAAGTTGAATTATTGCATAACGGTTATGCTCTGTTAGAATTTTGACTATGCTCCCATATTTTTTGTTTGTACTGTAAATTTGCTGTTTTTTGAGGATGTGGGCTCCTTGGAGAGAAAAATCAGTGTAGAGCCCTACCAGCTGTATTCAAGGTGAACAGAAAGAATATAAACTACGTGTGTGATGACTTGCACTACAGCCAATGCAAAACAGCATGGACTGTGCCAAACAATTTTATCAACTCTCTCACAACACAGTCAGTAATGTCTTCTGTGGAACTAATCTACGAACGAATCAAATTCATGGGACCACAGTACTAGTCACATGCACAACAGAACGCTACTGACACTTGCTTAAGGTGAACATGTATTTGTAAATTTGTATCGACCGAAATACTTTTATAAATCATTTAAAATATACATTCATAATAAACTAATTTAAAATATACATACATAATAAACACTCTAAGAATACCTCTTATGTGTTCTTATATGAACACAAACACCAAATGTTTGTGTTCATATTGACTTGTGTCCACTGACACACAAGGCGACATGCTGATGGTATCAGTATTTGGAAAAGCCGCATTCACGGAGGTATATGGCCTTACATTAAGCTTGCTAAGTGCTTTGTTTGAGACAGAAGCGATGTCTTTCCTGTTTTCAGCATTGAAAATGATTGAAGAATAGTGTTTCCCGTGCACAATTGTTTGTTGCTCTGCTGCTCATCCGATCTTGTAAGTCTGAGTTATTTCCGTGATTTATCCTCTTAAACTAGCTCCTACATCTTCATCAATGGTGCGTTGGAAAAGTAAACTTGTAGGGGCGGGGTTAAGAAGTGCAGAGTGAAAGTAATTCGCTACAACTTACTGCTACTATTCTAGAAACAAACGAGTTTACAAACGAACACACATCTCTCATACGTCATACGAACTCGCCCAACATGTGCTTTCCCCCTCTGTGTTGTCTGTGAGATGGAGACAGCACGCAAAGCGCGTTTCATGCCGGCAAATTTAAAAAAATGACGTGACAATTTATACTCTTATGTTCACGATAGTGTAATTTTTTAGGTACGTAAGCATTCTGCAATACATCGAATTATTTGATATATCGCACCCCCCTACTTCAAACTCATGATTAAGACAATGGATATTTCTTCCTGGTTGTTACTCAGACATCGCATACATACCACCCTTGCTCTCTCTGATTGGCTATTTCTTCTTTGTTGTTATGAGATGATCAGATAATTGGTTTAAGAGATCTCAGAGAGACAATCTGAGATAGAGTAGGGGCGTGTATTCACGGATAATGTGTGTGTGTCACATTACACACACAGACAACAGCGGTAGAGAGAAACTCGCACTCGATATTTATGTCTATTTTAGTTCAAACATTTACCCGCCAGTGTGGCGGATAGTCTGTTAATTTCGGACCCTGCAAGCACACACACACACACACACACACATACACACAACCATATGAGGTCAGAAAGGAAACGACACATAATAACAGATCTTTAATCAAAATTCATTATTACATCACTAACTTTAAGCATGCAGTGGTTTTGAAAAGTGTTGACGTAGAACACACGCGCACACACGGCAACCATTTGCAAATTCCCCAGCTGGTGGAGATGGTTGGCTCTGTTATGACTGCTGTGCTGTTTGTAAAGGAGGCTAATATGCAACGTTTTTGATCATTACTCCTTATGTTGTCAGACGTGTTGTAGCTGAATTGTTACATTCTGTGCTCAACAATGCAGTATCCATACCAGTAAAAACAACCAGCCCTATTATACACTAAAATAGACTACGACTGACTACGACCTTGATTCCCACTGTAAAAATACTTGGGCTACCCAAAACAACTATTTTTTTCTTAACAAAATGTTTGCAATTTTTTTTTTTAACAAAATGTTTGCAATATTTTTCTTAAGGCCCATCGGTAGCAAGTTTTACCCTAGTGTATAATTATTACGTATTGTTACGTAAAAATTTGCTAAATGTTTACTTTGATAAGTCACTTATTGGAATTGCACTCACCTAAACAAAACATCTAATTTATTTTACGATGGAGGGAATTTTTTCAGCTCTCCATGACTGCAATGTCTTAGCCAAGCTTTGCCACTCTAGTGAAATACTATACAGCTGGATCAGCCTTCTGCTGAAGCCTATTGATATTCACTGGAGAAACATGATGTGACAGCTACTGTCTGTTTCTTTGAGGTGGAAATCCCTAGAGGGGTTTTCTTATTTGAGATATTTCTGCTTAAAATAAGAAGGCTTTGTCTATATTTTTTGGGGGTTACTTTCAGTACTTTTACCATTCAATGGGTTTAAATGTTTTACTGCAGGAAAACAGGGTATTAGGCTGGCTTGACATATTTTAATTCTGTGTTGCAGGGGGACACTAGGGAGCCAAACAAAGAAATACACTTTGGGAATAGATCATTGTTCAACAGGTTATGCAAGCTATCGCTCAGCATATTCAGTGTGCATGCTATTATGTGTTTTAATGGCAGGCCATTTGTGACTGCTCAGTCAACTTATTAAAAATTGATTACGGAGAATGATAAATGGCTTCTAACTAAATGTTGCATGCAAGAAATTGCAGAAATGTATTGCCACATTGCTGTTCTAGTTTGCTTTAAAGGTCCTATATCATTACATTACTATTCTAACTAACATGCCCTTACTTTATTGGCTGTTTGATTGGGTGTGGGAGAATAGGCCAAAGATTATTAGTCTTCCTTTTTCTTTTTTTTCTTTTGGCTAAACAAATGTCTAAATTAGTCCTGCCTGACCACACACAAATAGGAATGGGACAGAAACATAAGTATTCTTCTCTGTCCACACACACACAGATTCTGTTTGTGGTAGTTTGTCCCATTATTGTCATTCCGGATCCTGAAAACAGTACTCCTTGACTGTGGTTTGCTGTGATGTCATGCTTACATCATTATTAGAGAGATGTTGTTACTGCCATGACCCCCTTTAGAATGGCTTTTATGTCATTTCAATTCTCGCTCCATTTCTCTGTCTGTTGTTCACTTTCTCACCAGCAGTGCCCCACCAAGCCTTAGTAAAGCTAGTTACATAAACGTCAATTATTCAACAGCCGTCACCAGATGAACATGTACAGCCAGCCTGTAAGCAGGGCTGTATTAACCGTAAACATTTGAAAATGTAAAAATGTTAGTATAGTTAATGTATGCAAATTATTTAAGACGACCCCCAAAGCTCTGAGGCCTGTTTGAATTGATTGGACGCTCTTACTGTAAGTGAACTGATGACTGGCTGTAATTCGGTCATAGGTATGAGGCCGATGGCAGTGCCGAAGCTTTTATACAACAGCTTCTATACAATAGCTTCTATACAACTTTTATATAAAAGTTCGACGTGCATTTTATTTGTAAACAGAAAATGATTTGTTTGTTTTAATTATTAATTTGGCTCCGCCAACACAAATAGTCCCGTAACCATAGTTCTAAACTTCTATAAACAGTCTCTGGTTCTGTGTCGTCAACTAAGTGGCTGACTGTTACCAAGCCAAACATAAACATCACGCTAGCTTGTTACATGGGTTTTCATGTTACCGCAGGTCAGCTAATTTGTATCCAATACATCCACGTTTGTATCATCGAATTATCACACAGCCAGTGAAGTAAAAGTCACTTGAACAGCGTATCAGCAGTGTGTTGTTTTCTGAATTCGCAGCTGTTATTAAAAGAACATTGGAAAAGTGCACATGCATACACTCACTTGAACAGCGTATCAGTTATTAGCAGAACAGTCTGGTAAATTGGAGTGATACATATAAAAGTTCCATTAGCAGAACAGTCTGGTAAATTGGAGTGATACATACAAAAGTTCCAGTGCGTGAGACTCATGGAATGCCGCTCGGCCAATCAAATCACTTGGTCAGAACTAACTTGCATAATCATGAATATAGTTGTTATAGGCTAGATATTTGATACTCAAAAATCTGAAACGTTCTTGAGGAAATTTAGTTATGTTTTGCTCTAGATAATGATATTTGTATTTTCTTAATATTTGTTTGTATTAGAAGTACGATGAACAACTTGCAGATGGAGGGTCTTTGTTTGATGGTGGTAGACTGTGTTTATACAACAGCAAATACAATCTGTAGAATTAGTTCCTACCACAAAAGACAGACCATACGGCTTTAATTAAAAGGAAATGCTGCCTGACTAGAAGTTAGGAATTTTCCCTGTTGGTGAGGGAGAAATGTGGATGACTTCCTGTAAAAAACAAACAAACATAGTGCAGTCAATGACCCCAGAATCTCTCAAGCTTGCCCTCACAGGCTATCTACGATATGCTTTTAATATGAAGCCACTTGCCATATGGCCACTTTACATTAGTGCTTGATGAGTAGCAGATTACACTCTTCTCCCATTTTCCCTTTTCTCTCTTTTTCTCTCTCTCGCTCTTGCCCGTCCACCTTGAACGACATTCAGGGACTTCAGGGAGATGACATTCACGGTTTCCTGAGTGAGCATGTTGGAGTCATTGTGAATCTGCAGCCCAATCCTTTACAACATACCACTGTACAATATTCCATTCACTAAAACGCTAATGTTTTTCAACTGTATAACCAACACTAAGATAAGATCAACAGTTATGGGTGACAATGCAATAAAACAGGAACAAAAAAGCCTGTTGATAAAATGATTTTGAAGATAGAGTGCGCTCATTTACAGTAAGATGAAATAAAGTCTCCCCTTTGAAGTTTGGAGGGCGTTGTTACTTAGCTATAAATAGTACTGTCTTTATATAGACTTTTACCTATTCAAAGGAGATATCCAATTTTCAGTGTCTTTTTCTTACATAGACAACAAACTCGCTGGACAAAAAGTGCTTTTTATTTCGATATAAATATTTGAAACTTTGTGTAGCAGATGAGCTATGGAGAAAATGGAGTTTGACTGGGAGATATATTTGAGTACAAGGACCCATAAGCATTTGAATAATTTAACACAGAACAAGTAATAGAGGCAAACTGGCATAACCAATACAAATTTAGTTCTTGAACTTTAAGAATGAACTGCAAGAACTGGTTTCCTTTGGTAGAAAACCAGGAAGAAAAGAATTCCTCTCCGACGGAATTTCCCGGAGTCAACACAGTTTGATAACTTTAATGAATTTTGAAAGACACAAAGAATGTTAACAGACATATACAATATATTTAAAAATGCCAACTAGTCATACCAGTTTAGCTCACTGGTCCATGTTAAGATAGGCATGTGGCAATGCTAGCCAAATGTTGACTGCACAAAGATGTTCTTCTGGATATCTGCTAGATATATAGGCAATGTGTTATGCGTTACTGTACATGTCTCTGTTAAAAGCTAGCTGTTCAAAGTGAAAACCGTTAACCAGCAATATCAACCAGTTCACATCACATCTGGGAGTTGCCCCGTAGAGCTGCAGTCCACACCTATTGGTAATTGGGAGCAAAAGATTTGAATCGCTTGAGAATGTCTATACACACACACACACACACACACACACACACACACACAAAGTTAATAAAAGGAAACGTCTGTTTGCGTTGGCGTATGCCAGGCAGAGAGAAGGAGCCTTAGAGAAAACCAGAGGAGAATGAGCGGAAAGAAATGTGAAGTAGGCTAGGTGGAGTGGTGTGGGGTGTGTTTGTGTGTTTGTGGCGATCCTCAGACACATCTGGCTAATGCCTCCCTTCCTCTCTACGGATTTGGGACCCGGCACAAAACGACAAACTGGCCGCCTGTCACTCGTTTCATCATATTGTGTTTTCTTGGCTTCACTAGCTCTTTCCTGGGCCATTGTTTGCTGTTTGTTGTTTTCTTTTTCTGAAAGAGATGGAAACTTTCTCAGCGGAGTAAGTAATAGTACACCATCTAGAGAGGTATCGGAACCAGGATGTTGCTCGCAGAAGATTGAGGTTTTTGAATAAATGTAAGTGTTTAGAAATTGGAGCTAATTCTTTGTTGTGTTTCTACAATCAAGATTTTTCTTTCATGACGTGTTATTAATTAAGCTCTACACGATGCAAGCGTTTTCAATACAGCTTTGCTCTTGCCTGCTACTTCTCCATTCTATTAGAGCAGCGGGTTGGGGGCCATACCGTAGCTCAATGACATCTCAGTGGTAGTTATTGAGATGAGAGCGTTTCTGATTTACTTTGCCCACCCGCAGTTATTTCTGAACGAACTACGCATTTCAAACCCGTGGGTAGCTGCCACTTGGTTAGCAACCGATTGTCCTCCTCGTATATTCCATTGAGCAATGCAATTTAAGAAACCATTGAGGTTTCATTAATCTGAATGTGTGTCACAGCTTTAGGTGAAGCAATTTCTTTCCATTTAACAGTACATTCAACCTGGCAAGCTGGGCGTGTGCTTGATTGGCTGACAAAACAACAATAAAGGCAATTTCTCTCCTGCACCTGGTCTAAAACGGGTTGCATGCTATTCAACGTCTCGTGAATTCTGCAGCTGCTCTTGCTCAAAAAATGATTTTTTTTCCCTTCCGACCATCCAGTGCTACCTGGAAAATGCAGCATTGTTGTTTGAAGTAATGGAATTCCCAGATAAGCTGAGGCATTCCGTGCAGTTAAGGGTGTGACAAAAGGAACGCCTGAGGCTTTCCTTTCCTGGCAAGAAAGTCTTTTTCGTAAGCATGTGTGATTGTTCTATTGCTAGACAAACCTCTGTTTACCACTAATGCATATTACCTTACCAGGTGCACGGTGATTGTTTACCACCTTCGCTGCATGTTGCCCTATTACACACACGTTCAGACTACTTTCCAAGCAGCTCATTAGTAATCCAACCCTTTGGCTAGTGATACTAGGAGGTGTGGGAATGTGTGCACCTCCTCTTGTATGAGAGGGTGGTTTATACAACTTCCCATTAATTTACCCAAACTCTCAGCTTGCCACCCACGACACAGTGGAGGAGGAGCAGGGCTTGTGTAAGCCAACACATCCACACGCACTAATAGAGACTAAACTGCATTATATGCAAATGCACACTTATTGCTGGGAACCATGGTCCACAGGTATGCACATGCATGCACACACGCAGGAGTTCCAGGGAAACTAACAAACCTGTCAGGTGGAATTGCTGGGGTCTTGCTCTGGGCACTGGCCATGCAGATCTTACCTGGTGGCTTGTGCGTGCGTGCGGTAGCCAGCTGTGGTAGCCAGCTGTCACCACAGCCATGGCATGTCCCCATATGGCTGACCTAGATAGAGATGGTGTCATGGGAGACAGGAAGACATGGACACTCTCCATGTCTTATTTTCACACAAGTGCCCCTGCATGTCAGTGTAGGTCAGATAGTGAGGTGTATATATTCTGCTTGAAATTAGCAGTTTGATTGGATGTGGCATTCCATGAGTTCTGATATTTCACGATAACAGCTAGGAATGTGTGCGATTAGTCGGTTAAATGGCTAAACCTTGCCACCCTCGCTAGTCGGCATAATAAATACTAGTCGGTTAAACTTATTTTTTAATTTTTTATTTTTTATAGTAGTACCGTAATTTCCCGGCTGTTAACCGAGGTTAATAAATTGATTTTGCAAACTGTTGGCAGCTCTGCGGCTAATACTCGTGTGCGGCCTATACACAGGGTTACATTTTTTTCTCTAATTGGGCTATTTGTATTATTATTTTTAAGGTAATCCGGCAATATTAAATATCTAAAACTATATTTTTTTGCTATGGTAGTAGGACAATCTGACATGTACAGGGCTTTTCACATGGGAATGGGCATCCCGCTCTCCGTCCTGCTCGCCTCTCATGTGAAAAGCAAACATACTGCAGTCACAGCGATGCGTCTGGTTTTAAGGTAACCATGAGAACAGAACAGTAAACAAACCATGTAGATTAACCAAAAGATAGATGTTATAACAGTCGCTTAATAAACCAAGCCTACTTTATTTATGAATTAAGATAACATGTGGTGAATGATATGCATGTCATTTGTCATTTTCTTACATTGTTTTGAAAAGAATACCAACTTTATGCTATGTCCAATAAACATGTCTATTTCGCGCATTTTCTGTCCGTCTGTCTGTGGTATGGTCTGGTACGCTACAGTAAAAACGTGTGAAATGTGATTTAAAAAATGTATAATTTTATGACAATTTGCCGCGCCGCGGCCCCAAATGTTTCTATATTATATCTGATAAATATAAATGAATTAATTATAATCTAGGGCACAAAAATACTATAATACTATAAATTAAGGATAATTAAAAAAATAAAAAATAAAATGTTCTATGTGGCCTATATAAACCATCAAATTAGTTAGACTAACAGTATCTTATATTTTATTAATATCTATGCTAAACAAGGATATTTGACATAGCAAACAAACAATTTACATATTATAAATTAATTATAGACAATATAAATATATTTCAGAAAAATTCTGTAGTCTAACTAACACAAACGTTTATTTGCTTTATTTCTAAAAATTACATAAAATACTGATGTGCGGTTAATAGTCGGGAAATTACGTTAGGTACTTTTTCTTGTTCACTGGGTCAGTCAGTCTCTCCCTGTCTGCACTCGAAACACTGACGCTGTAAATTGGATTCTACGCTTTCAGAGTGGCGAAACTGCGGGGACATACACGGCTCACAGCGGAGAAATTAACAGATAGTCATCTTTTGAAGTGCAGCTAGATAACATACTCACCTTTTCCTTGTTGGACAAAGCAGGTACCAGTAACTACTAGCTAATCAAACAAATGTGGATTAAATGGAATTAACAATCACTTCCTCTCTGTTTTGGATTTAACCATGTACAATCACAATTAAGGTCGATAAATATAAAAATGTAAAATGTACTTGGAGTTTACCGTGTTTGTTTATCTTACAACGATTAGCCTGAAAAGATTTTTACTTGTTGGCTAATCTATGGATGTTTTGTAACAACATGGCATGCTTTTTTTTGACCGAGACATCCGATTATACAGCATTATTACGGAACAATACAGCCTTGCAAAATCAATAGAAAGTGAGGTTTACGTAACGTACTTGGCCCGCTGCTGCACAGTTTGCACTCTGCTTTTGACATTTTCTGAAGATAATAATACATTTTAATAATAGTAATAATTTTAAGATATGGGCTATAAGGAAAATGAGGAGAGAGGCAAACCCTACCAGTAGTGATGCCAACTCAGACATAGCAGCTGATGAGAGTGCAGGCCCCGTAGGGAGAGACCGACATGCACGTAATTAGCCTCAGCATTAGCCTATGATACATAGTGTTTTTTACTTATAGACTAGTCGACTAGTCTAAGTTAAAATTTTATTAGGGCTGGGAAATTAGTCATTAGGAACATCCCTAATAACTCATCTTGAATTCCACTTCACAGACTTTATAAGCTTTATTGTTGCCAGTTTAAAGGCGGAGTAAGTAATTGTAATACATTTTTTATTATCTGCGAATATCTACTCATGGTCTCAGTCAAATTAGACATTACCATAGCTGGGACAGTGTTTGTTGTTTTAGTTTCCTTTTACAGAGTGCTGCATAGGAACACTGTTTTTTCTTTCAGCTCACCCACAGTATAGTGAGTTAGCAGAGCGTGAGGAGATATTTGCTTCATGTTAATATTTGTTTTTAATCGCTTACCTCACCGTTTTAATGGCTAGTTTTCTGTGGGATGTTTTTATTTGGACCACTAGAGGGCAGTATTTGCAATCCCATTATCAGCAGTGGCACTGCAGCTGACCATATTGATTCAGGCTAGAGAGAGTACTTTTTACAGCTTGACTTGACGTCACATGACTTAAATGTGGGTCATGGCTTGCGGCAGTGTTCAATGCCATTTGGATTGTGTTTAATTTTGTGCTGCTTCGCCTTCTCATGACGTGACACCTACTGCAATTTCACTGGCTGCACATTGAATGGAGTCCTGCAAAACTGTACATGTGTAGCCTATGTGCTTGTATCCAGACCACAGCCATGCCACCAATGGTGGTAATATTTGCTCACTGCAGGGTTGTGTGTTTAATTATATGCCTAAATACAGAATAGAACAGTGCTGCATTTCATTTAGTTTAACTCATCTTATGATTTAGCATTTATTTACACACTGTGCCTTTAACTGATCCTGTGGAGAGATTTGCATTATCTTTTTTAAATATATCTTTTTTTTAAAATTGCATTGCATTTTTGTAAATATTTTAGGTTAAATAGTCTACTTAAGTGCCTGTCCGTGTATCTGTCTGGTACCTCCCGTCTCTCTTTCTGACTGTGTGAGACCCTCAGCCACTGACCCCTCCTGTAGCGATTGTTCTTCAGAGAGCAGCCTTGTAAACTTTATCTGTGACCTTAGCTTGTCCCCCTCTCACCTTCTCCATAGGGACGGATGTTTGCACTTCCAGTACGGTCATTCAGTAGAGGTGGGTGGAGGTGAATTGACTCCTTGTATAATAGCAGGGAAACTGCTGAGCTTGTAGCATCCCCTATTATAATAATAATAATAAGAGGCCTGCCTGAGGCAGAGTAGTAGAGGACGTCATTGTAAGGAAGCTAAATATAGCAGAACTACATACAATGCATCACGGTGGAAGAGACGCTTATCTGTGTGCTTGTGTGCGTTTGTGTGATAGTGTTACAGCCAAGTTCCATTGACGCCTAGCTTCACAAGCTTCATTAGCTTGTGGCAGACCGGCAGTTCAAGTTAAACCCGGCTCTCGCCATCCTCTCACTTCTGCTCTTAAGCCTGTTCCAGGGTGCTAGTTTACATGCACCCCCTGTCTCCACTGTGCACGTGGGGCACACGCTGGGGCCCACAGACAGCAGCCCAGTGATGGGAAAAAGTGAGTGGCAAATGGGCTTGTGTTCCAATGCCCCCTTTATGTCTCACAAACATCACCATGTGCTCAAGTATAATAAATGTTCCCACACACACAGTCATGTTGCTGAGGGCACTGATAAAACTTTTTACCCTTTCTTTGCAGTGTTAGGCCTCATGAGCACATCACCAGAGAAGGCTGTCCTCTCAGAGGGCCCTATGATATGTTGCGCACCACTCCACCACAAGGGGGTGCTATCGCACCACAAAATGTGGAGCCCGTCATGCCCAGCCTGGTCTCTGCAAACAGTGAGCTGGAGAGCATGCTGGGTGTCAAATTTGGTACTGAGAACAATAGACAATGGATACAGGCTCCAATTTGCTATCGCTCCCCACCAATTCAAGGAGATAATATCCTCACAGGATCACAGAGAATCGGCACAGATTCTCCTGGAGGAAATCTCCTCACTACTGCTCAAAAGAGCAATAAGAGTCATAGCTCCCCAGCAGAACCAATGCGGTTTTTACTCTAGATATTTCCTTGTCACAAAAAAGAGGGAAGCAGGTCTACGTCCAATTCTTGACCTTAAACGGGCATCTCAGATGCTTCAAGTTCTGGATGTTGACGCATGTAGCCCTGCTGCAGTTTGTGCGCCCAGGCGATTTGTTTACTTCCATCGAGCTGAAGGACGCATACTTACACATTCCTATCTATCCTCCTCACAGGAAGTACCTGAGATTTGGCTTCCAGGGCACGACCTACGAATATGTGGTTCCGTCATTTGGCCTCTTTTTGAGCCCTCTGGTTTTTGTGAAGTGCTCGGAAGCTGTTACAGCCTCTCAGAAGATGGGGCATATGCCTAGCTACGTACTGAGATGACTGGCTTTTGGTCTCAGTCTGCCCAGGGGGTGCTAAAGCACACCAGAGCACTTCTGGGACATATAGTCACTCTCAGATTCAGAGTAAACACGGAGATGAGCAGGCTTTCGCCTGCTCAGCGTATCTCTTTCATTGGGCTACGGCTGAACTCCTTGAGCTTCAGAGCACAATTGTCTCTGGAGAAAGTAAGCGCTTTCCAGCTGTGCCTGGGCCTCTTCCACAGAGGGTGGACAGTACCTTTCAGGTTTTTCCTCAGACTTCTGGGTCTGATTGCATCCCCACGTGTGGTAATTCCAGGTCGTCTATACATGGGAGGTTTTCAGCATTGGGTTGCATCCCATGGGCTGAACCCATGCTATCATGGCAACAGACGTGGCATGGTAACGATGGGCAAATATGGGCACGCTATGGCACACCACAGATAGACCTCTATGCCTCCAGGGAGAACACTCATTGCATCAGGTTAGTCTCTTTGAGGGATCTGGATGGATTGAGGGTGGACACACTTGCACACGAATGGCCACAGAGCTTTCTGTATGCATTCCCACCACTTGCTCTCATTCCCTCTCCTCTGTCCAGAGTAAGAGAGAGGGGCTTGTCACTGATCCGTATAGCTCCTCACTGGCCAGAGAAACACTGGCTAGCGGACATAATTCAGCTCCTTTGTGCTTAGCCATGGCCACTTCCACTGCGGAGGGACCTGCTTTCACAAGCACAAGGAGAGATCTTTCACCCCCATTCAGAGCGTGTCGCTCTCTAGGCTTGGCCCGTGAAAGGCTGAATTTGGATGTGGCTGGGCTCCCACAGGATTTCATATTCCAAGTGCTTGGGCCACTAGAACCCTTTATGAATATACAATGGCGTGTGTTTGAGGAGTGGTGAGTTGCACACTGTGGCTTTCCTGAGCTCAGTGCCGGTGATCTTGTCTTTCCTCCAGCTACTGGATAGACGTAAGGTGTTCTCTACTATTACAGTATACCAGGCTGCAATATCAGCATGCCATGTTTGTTTTGGCGATCGGCGGCTAAGTCCTGTATCCAGACAGATTACTCCGGCAGGGTTGTGTGCACACTCTACCAGGGGTGTGGCTATATCCTGGGCCCTTTTCAAGGGCATTTCTTTCCAGGACATGGCGGCAAGTTGGTAATCAATAATGTTACTGCGCCGTCACTGGCGCATTCTGCTTTGAGTGTGTGCTCATCTGAGTCTCACGGAGAGGGGTACCCCATAGTGAGATACCATACTCATGTTATCAGAGAACCGGGGTTACGTAAGTAACCTAAAGTTAGCGGGCTATGTGATTCACCAAGCTGTTCTTTTCTCATAAAAGCGTCAGGTTTTAATCATGTCAACACCCTTTGAACGTGCATCATCGTTAGCATCCACATGTCCTTGAGCTCGAAATAGAGCGCCCTCTACCTGCCCGCTAATCATCTAGCTGCTTCAGAGAAGATCCTTATTTCATTCCTTATATTATGTGCTCCCTGTCTAAGGGTGTCAGAAGCTACCTCTTCTCCTTTGTAATGTTGATTAGAGCTTTTGCACTTCAGGTGTGTGTGTGTGTGTGGGGGGGGGGGTGCATGTGGGACTGGAGCGCAGAGGTTGCAGTTGTTCTCTCCACACACACACACTCACACACAGGATAGCACTCCTGGCAAGACACCAGGCGAAGCCAGAAGCCACATATACGCATCAGAGCAAAGCAGTGGCAGCCTCAGAGGACAGCTGGATGCATAAGGAGCAAGAGCCACACCCAGCAGTACTGGCTGCTGGGTGATTGAGCTTCTGGTAGTGGGAGGGGAACTCCCCCATGGATAAATCAAGCAATTCCTATTTAAATGCACTCTTTATGTAGAAGGAAAGCAATGGTGCTGGCAGTGGAAGGAGGGATGGAGGGGGTCAAGGGTCAAGGTAATAAAAGGCAGTGTGTTGGGCTCAGCTGTTAATGAACATGAACTCAGTACTTTGGCTGCAAAAATGGAGCGAATAATCAGTTTTGGGAGCTAATATAATTTGCCTTCTCTTTCTATTTCTTGTATTTTACATAAAATATTTAGAATTGCACCGAATTCAAATGTCATAGGATATTTTAAAGGTATAGTCAGCCAATGCAAACTAATTGCCAATTCAATTGCTAATTGCAAAATCACCAAATATCTCCTTGCGTTTCGCTATCCTACTATTCACTGTGCGTGCTGAAAAGATAATCTGGTACTTCTACAGCCCTGGCTACATCCATGCTACCATCCATGGCACTAGTAGCTTATAGAGTGTATTGCTTTCAGACCCTGGATTGCAAACTGTTTGGTCTGAATCCATCTGAAAGAAGATACAAGATTTAAGTATGAATCTAGCAGCACTCAGCTCTTTTGGGAGTAACCTTGCTGTATCCTACTGTTGCACCCCAGCTTTATAAAAATGGGTCACTATAAAAAGGACACGAGAAACACATGAAGAATTATGTTGAAAGGTCCCCCCAAAATGCCCTAGTTTTATCACACCTGCTGAGGGCATTCTATTCTTTACTGAATGTGTGTAGCTCTGCAAACTTCACAGTAGAGCAAGTCTTTCTTTTAGCCAGCTGAATATAGACTCTTAGCCAAATAGAAGCTATAACGTGCAAATGATTATTGTTGACTATTGTTTAGCAATAACGTTTGCTTTAATTCGGATTCCTCCCAGAAGAAATAATGGGAAAGCTAAGTAAGTGGAATGATGATAGCTTTTGTGCACTCTTGACTGTTTTCCCTCTAATTTAAAGAAAAGTCTCTCACCAGTATTTGTATAAATGTTTTAAGTGCTTTTTTATTTATTTATAATGTGCTGTTTTACATTGTTGCAGTCAGACCAATCCAGTGCATATAAATATATTTGTACTGGTAATGTCCCAATGCAGCTAAACTGGTGGTGTGGTTTGAACTAAGCCTTAAAAACACAAGAGAATGCCTTGTTTGCTATCTTAGTCCAACCCGGACCTACAACCCTCATGAGCTTGTACCCACAAGCTCATGAGGGTTGTAGATCCGGAATGTAAAATCATGTGCAGCATTCAACGTGACTGCACATTCACATCAGCAATACCAATATGATTGCGGTAACTTTATTTGAACAATGCTGCCCTCTTCTGAGCATTACCTGTATAACAAAAAAAACTATCTGTACAGTAGGTTATGCAATAATATTTACATTTAAACACGGTTAAGGCATACAATTAGTTATGATGAATTAAGTAGAGGTGTGTGTGTGTTTGTGTGCAGTCCTTCTCTACTAACAATATGTTGGAGGTTTTAAAAGTTGTCTGAATTATTAGGACATGGGCTACTTGTGTGTGTGTGTTTGTCTGTGTCTTATCAACTGCCACTATGTCCACATACTCCATTCGGAAGCTCTCCCTCTGTCACACGGACACCCGACCACTCCCCTAAGCCCGTCACTCCAGTTCTGTGCACATGTGCAGTTTAATAGGTTTCCTTGTGCTCTCTCTTCCATTCCCATTATCTTCCTCTCAGTACTCTGCTTGTCCACGCTGTCAACCTAAGGCAGCCAGTCTGTGTTTAAGTGGGACCGAGTAAGGCCTCCCAGCTGGTGCTAACCATCGGTGTCAGGAGAAGACCTTGAGGCCAACCTAATGATGAGCCGCTATCACCCAGGCCCCCACATAGACCCATAGCACCCAGGCCCCCGCATAGTACCCATAGCACCCAGGCCCCCACATAGACCCATAGCACCCAGGCCCCCACATAGACCCATAGCACCCAGGCCCCCGCATAGTACCCAGTACACATTTTCCTTCCACAAACACTCTCTGTGGCTCTGTCTCACTTTGTGTCTTTCATGCTTCCTCTTGTCCAAACTGGTGTGTGAAGTAAGCTACTCTTGAGGACGGAGCTTGTTATTTCCTCAGAAGTCAATGGATTCCTCCTCCTCTTGCCTGGACCATCTCTTAATATTTGGTGCTGCTGCTGCAACCTTGGTTACTCTTACGTTGACATTTTAGGTGTCAGCTGACACTCTTGCCCGGAGCCACTTCAAACAAGCCTAACTTTGCAGGGAGCTAAGAATAACTTGCAAACTATTTTGTGTAATGTAGATTTCGGGAATTTTCCATCATTCCAATAATAAAATAAAATAAACATTTCTCTTGTGTGTGCTATTTGGTTTCAACACACCTGCCAAAATGTGTGCAAAAATGTAACCTTTTCAGCACATGGGTTAACAATAAAATGTCTGGTTAGCCTTCCCCATTAAAACGAATACACAATGCTAGCTGCAAGCTAGCTCATTAACCAGACATTTGCATCAAGCAGCACACCAGCAGCAAACAAACACAAAAAAAACAGGAATAGCTTGATGTCAAAATGTCAAGCTTTCAATGTAATGATGCTGCAGCATTTGAAATGTACCCTTTTTGTTTTGATAGGTGTAATCAATATGCTCTGTATAAATGTGTCTGTTTAACAGTGCATATGGTAGGGTTATCCTTGCCAGGTCTAAATCCCCTGAAATGTCAATTAACTTTTGGATGGCACAGAATATAAATGGGGGAAAAAGATCATTTACCATTTACCAAAAAAGGGTGTAAATGAATGTATTATTAATGTATTGAGGCAGGAAACAGTCTAACTTTATTTATACCGTAAGACCATTTCAGAGGACTTGAGCTCTCCGGTTGCATATGAGTGGTCTCATTCTGTGAACAGATCCAGAACAGAGCAGTTTAAGCTACAGCTGAGCAGGGTTAACCACAAGTAGCTTGCATGGCATGACTGCTTGTTAGTTGGGCTGTTTTTATGAGGTTGTTTTTGTCAATGTCTCCCTTCCACTGTTAAACCGCAGCAGGGGCCACTGGAAGGTCGGCTTTTATTCAGTCTGGAAGGACGTTGGGTTGCCTAACCACAGTCTCTTTCCTCTTTACCCTTGCTGGAACACAAATGGACCCTTTCCACCCTTCAATCATCTATTATTTCCTCTAAACCCCTCGAAACACTTTACGTCTGTCTGCCTCTCAGTATAATGAAAAATACTACATTTTGAGAATGAAAGAAGCCACACACATCAGATGTGGCCTACGTACAGTATATCGTGACTGCATTCTGATTTAAGTTGCAGCAGCTCTTCTTTCCCGTGTCTCCAGCCAGCCACAGACAATTATTCATATTTTGCTTTGCTTCTCTACTTCATCTTCTCTTGCCTTCACCTTGCTCTCTCTGTCTTTCTCAGCCTTCGGCTTGTATTATTATTTCTAACCTTGTCTTTTTTTCTTATTAAGCGTTACCCTTTTTCCCAGTCTTACTGTATCCCTCCTGTCCCTCATGAATGTCTGCGTCCACTGAGCTAGGAATTGCATTGCACATCATTTAACAAGCTGTTCTAATGGAAGAGTATAGGTTTTCCTAGACTGGGAAGGTCAGACTTGAGACTGTAATAATGGGTTTATTAAGTCCTTTCACTCATCTCTACTTCTCTCTCCCTATCAGATCTCTGTGCTCCCACCTGTATTCTGCCAACAGCAAAGGGAAATCCGGTGAGTGATTTATTTTCATTGTTTATCTTTTACCTTGATTTAATCATGTACAGAGTGGGTAACCTGTATGCTTGTCAGTCTGGATACTGAAATCATCTATCTCAATAACAAACCATTCAACCAATCACCTTCAGCCTATCTAAATGGATGCCTTTCTCACCAGCTGAAGTACCTGGGCACTGATTTGGTGAGGATTCTGGAACAGTTGTAAAATTAGTTTATAGAAGTGCTTACAGCTTTTTTATTTATTTATCATTTTAATTCAGTTTTACATTCTTGCAGTCAGACCAATCCTGTGCATATTCATATATTTAGCTATTTCAGGATGGTTATATTAAGCTACAAGCTATTGTTTGTCACTCAAAGCTTGCTGTGCATTTGACGGACACAAATGCATTTATGAAACATAGCCACTAGAGGGACCCAGAGTATTGTATCCATTTCCTCTTGTTGCGCTTTCCAGTGCTTTTAAAATAATTCAAACTCAAGAAGATGACATTTGATGTTGCTGTGTGCATGTGTGGTTGAGTATGCTACAATAGTCTTCAGTGTGTGCCAGTATGCATTGCTTACTGAAAGGAAGACAGGTGTGAGAGAACGTCAAAGCAGACAGTGCATTGACAACAAGAGAACTCCGAGGAAGACAGGGGAAATCCTGTACCAGGAGCTTTCTTTTTTTTTAGCTGCAAGAGATTAAAGGAGAGGAGTTAGGGGTGTGGGGGGTAAGGCTGCTTGGAGAGACTGCATTCGAGACCTCCAAACTCTCCCAGAGAGAGCAGCAGTCGGTCCCCGTCTCCAAACCCCCCCTCCTCTGCCACGCTCCGCTGGTGTGCTGCCCCCCTCTGCCCGTCGATAGGCCAGAGATAAAGGCATCTGAGAGGGGAGGGGCAGAGGGAGGAGGGACAGAGGGGGAAGCCAGTCTGTGTGGAAGTCAAGGGGAAGCAGGTGTGTGGAGTTGAGCGGTTGCCATACTGAAGTCTACCCAGCTGAACATTGCACTACGGACAAGTATTTAGCGCTTTCTTTTTTTTTCTTGTACTGGTGCGTCTCCATAGAGATATTCTACCCTCTGCCGGTCAGGTTTGCACTGGTGTGGACGTTGTTTAGGATTATTTCTCTTTTGGGAGATGTTGTAAAACTACGGCGCAAGTCATGGCCCTTCTCACAAGCGGCGCGGAGAGCCTGGGCTCCTACTACTGCCTTATTCGACGCAGGTTCAAGAGGAGGCGCAAGAAACGCTCCGAACGCAAAGGTAACCCTGGAAACTGTTGAGCTGCCGGCAGCGGAGCTACAGGGAAGCACTGTTTTAGAGCTCAACATATGAATTTGGCTTCCCAGCTGATCTTGAACTTGACTTGAGTTCAATATTATTTTAATAATATATAGCCTACTGCAACATATAGAGGCTAATATCTTTTTTTAATGAAAAGTAAGTACGCATGGCAATTTATGACAAAAAAACTTGGGACTATTTATACATTCTTTAATACACAAACCATGCACATGCTGAAATGAACCTGTAGTCGAGTCTAGTGGCTTTCATAAAATAAAAACAGTGTAAGAAATTATTGATTTATTTCATACAATTTGCTTCACATGCAAAACCCAATGTCTGCTAGAAAAAAAACACATCAAATAGTCATCCAAAAAATTGGAGCTGGACTTAGATACCTGTGCGCACATAACAACCTAAAATAAATCAATGTTTCAATTCACCAGGTTTTTGCATAGCATCTACTAAATATCACATACAATTCCATAAAGGAGAGAAAGAGACTATATTTGTATACAGAGATGGGTCACGAAATTGTCATTAAACAGGTCTTTCTAATAATGTTTCTGCTTTGTCAAAAAAATAAGTAATCCACGCATTCTCTGACCCTGTGTGAAAGTGAAGAATTAAAACAGATGGTATTTGTTGCACAGCTTTAGGGATTATCCCAACTGCAAAGACAGTAATTAGTGGTTTCCACTCACTTGCAATTTGCTATGTGTCAGCCACTTGCTTTGATACTGCTCCCCCTACACACACACACACACGCACACACAGAGCTGTCAATCACCATGCCCAGGCCATTCATCCGCGTAAACCCACTGCTGCTGACTGTGCCATTTCCCCCTCCCGTCTCCCAAATCACTCCCTGGCCCCACTAACTTTAAGAGGGACCTGGGCCGTCAGCATTGCACAGGCCTCTTTTCCCGCCTTTTGACTCTTGCCTTATCGCCACGGAAATGAAAGTAGGTTCTTTTTTTTTTTCTCTCCTTGCTGAGAGAAGCGATGAGTAAGCGGGGCTTTGGGGAGGATTTTGCTCTGCTGGCTTTCTCGTCCAGCTTCAATGACTCGATCGTAAGTTGCTTAAAAGTTTTAGTTATTTTGACCTCTTGCGAGTATAGCGGCTAATGCTATCTTTTGAGGGTGTGGCAGAGGCTTTCATAATGTTTTTACCCCTAATCCGCCCACCTTAAAGAAAAAGCAAACTTAAGCTAATGTACTGTATGTCACTCACACATCTGAAGTTGGCACCCCGTATGATGAGATTGCGTATAAAATATTGCTTTTTGCACGTCTGTGCAGCCTACACAAAATACAAATGTTATAGAAGGTGTAAAATGAACATTATACGTTACATTAACCTCTCAGTGAACCTGCATTCCAGCACATAACAAACCCGTGGACAATGTCACTTGTTTACATAAAATAAACAAGACAGTGATCAGATAAAAGTAATTTGAACATTAATGGGATGCTGAGTGACACCATGGCATTGTGAAAATGTTAGTTTTTTAAAGAGCGGTTTGATTGCCAGTGTTTTCAAATTTGATGTAGTATGTAGAGAATGACAACCATTTGTTTATCTCCTACTACAAAAAGGAACTGCTGTACATCACCTCATAGCATACAGTGACTTTCTCAATGCTGAACCTGAACTTATCTTACACTGGATACGTTCTTCAATGCATCTCCCGTAAATGCACCCAGCCCAGACACTCATAGACGATGCCGTTTCAATGGAGCGTAAATGAAATATGGAAAAGGGGGAACGGGGCCCTTTTTGCTGTGCCAGCATAATATCCAAAATGAGCTTGTGTTGTGTTTGTGTGTGTGTGTGTGTGGGTGGGGGGGGGGTCATGTCTGATGGGTACAATCCATCTCTGCTCAGGAAAGCTAGACTGCCTTCCCATACAGTAGGTCTACATACTCTTCTGTTTATGGTTTTCCTTTCGGTCTGTCTTCTTTCACCACATTTCTTCCCGACTGTCTGACTTGTTTCCCTTCCTAATATTCTCCCCTTTTCTCGTATGCTATCCATTGTTGTTTCCTTCACTCATTTGGGAGGCTATAATGATCAAGTCAAAAAACATCTTCTGAGACACCATCATATTTTTTATTTTTTGCTTTTGTTACTGACACCAAGTGTGTCTCCTATCTAACCAACAAAGCTTTAGCCTCAAAACAAGAGATGTAACAACATTCGGCAATTTTAACAATTGACATCAAGAGATTAATTTTTATTATCTAATAAAAACCAAAGCTGGTTGATTAAGACAGACATTTTATTCAGTGGCCCAACGTTGGTATCACAGGCAAAAACAGCAGCGCTCCATCATGATAAAGAAGCATCTTGAGCTAGCCTGTCTGAATGTAATTTGTGTTGATTAGCATGCCACTAATGACTGTCACAGACTAATGGAGGAGAAAACCACTGTGGCGAGACAGTACAAACTGCTAGTGTGTTTAGCCAGCACAGAGGTCCCTGGAGTTTAATGGGCAGAGAATACATAATATATCTATCTACCTGTTCTTGGCTAATAGGCTAGTGCGGTTGGTACCATTCTAATGATGTTCTTTAGGCTACCATTGACATTCAGAGTCGACATATTATAGGTTTTAGGTCAGCATAGCAGAAGTTGAAGAATATCTTCTGTGCATAATTGTATACATCTCATAGTAAAACAAAACATGTATGGGATCTATTTCTTCCTTTCCATTACTCCTTTTGCGTCCGAGATGAGAAAAAAACCCTTGCTAACTAGGTATAAACCCCTCAGTAACAAGGTTATTTTCGGAAAAGGGAAAAACTGAAACTGCACCTGCATAGCATTGCTTGCTATCTACAGTAGCTCTATTTATACAGCTTCACGTATTTTATCCCTTGTGGGTTTTATATTATAGGAGAAAGCAGAAAGTAGAACAAGGAAAATTTGTATTATTGCTTGGACTACCCCACATAAACTTAATGATCGTATCATGAATATGTTATTAATTTTACTTAATAAATTAAAATCTATAAAGTTGTTATTTTTGTATCCATACGTGTATACTTGTATATCATATGTGTTAAATCATTTGCTTACATTTCCTCCAGATTAATATAACTCTTTACACTGTGAAAAGCCTGAGCATTAGGACAGTCTTTCCCTTCCTCCAATACTATAGCATGTGTACCGTATGTAGTATCTCAGTATCTCCCTTCTCAATCCAATGACAAAATTCTCTTGTCAGATTTGGGTTGCAACATTAGGGCCCCCAGGCTACATCACTTATCACCACACACTTTAGAACCTGTGTCCTTATTTGTATTTATTCTGAATGCATTACCCTTCACTCGCATCTTTTACCTGCTTCACTCACCCATGCTCTCTTCCAAAAACACATCAGTTTCCATCTACTTTGTTCTATCACCTCTTATACACACACGTTCTGCCTTGCTCTGTCTGCTGTCAAAATACCTTCTTACCCGGCGGCCATTTCACATCTTGTCCTCTCAGCTGTCCATCAAAACTATCTCTTTGTCAGTAAAGGTGAAATCAGACTCCTAGATGGTAGGGTGTCTATCTCTCTCTCTTGCACGCATGCACACACGCGCGTGCACACACCTTGTTGCGTAGAAGCAGGATGCCGGACTGTCCAACCTGACCTTGACTGGGACATTTTTAGTTTTTACCATCCAGGGCACTGAGGCATATAAGAAAGCAGATATTCAAGCTTAGGGCGTGTTACATTTTAAATTCATTTTTGTGTTTTGCTGCCAGAACCTTTTTTTTAAATTTTTTTTATAAGGTTTGAGACAATAGTCCTTATTCACAGTAACACAGAATTGCTACAAGACAAATTATTCCTCAAACCTGTGAAAAGGGACAATGCTTCCCTGCATTCCATTGAAGTCAGAACTAGGATAAATCACAGCTGCTACTCGAAAATGTGCAAAGGAATGAAATTCCAAGTAAAAATTTCAGGCATGAGTTTTCCGAGATAAATTCACCACAACTCACAGCAACATGCCTGTGCACAAGCCTGTTTCCTAGGAAATATTTCTGACATCCATATACATTTAACTTATGATAACTTGCTGGGTTTACTTGGACACTTTTTTGCCTTTTTGAATGGAATCTTTCCCATTGACTATTTTGGGTTAGCTGTTTACATAGGACGTCACCTAATTCGGGTCTGTTTACATGTGCCGTCGCAACTCATTGGAATTTATGTTAGCCCTCTAAACCCGAGATCTGCGGCGGCATGGATTTTGCATTGGTTTATATTTTGTATCATATATTGCTGGTCTCATAATCCAGACATTTCGCTGAAGAGATCGGTATATGGCTTGTGTTATTCAACATAGCAGTGGCTATATGGCAGAATGACAAAGTTGCTTCTAAAATTCACTCTCAAAATTGTGCTGAAAACGGCATTTCGTGTCATATCTTTAGAAAGGTAAAATATTTTTTTCTTTTACACTGCAGACATTATGTCGAAGAGATCGATGTATGGCTTGTGTTCGTCAGCATAACAGCGGCTGTACAATACAAATGGCAATGGTGCCTGTAAAATTCCTCCCATTATGCATCTTCGAATTGTAGTGAGAGGGACAAGTTTCCATTTAAGGTAAAATCTTCAGAACGCTAAAGGCTAGAAGCCCACGGTTTTTCACTCATAATCTAGACTGTTGAAGAGATTGGTGTATGGCTTGTGTTATTTGGCATAACAGGGCCTGCAGAAGACGAGGACAAAGCCGCCTCTAAAATCTATCGCCTAGAAGCAAAAATACACAAATGTGTATCATTTTTGGTACTAAAATGACAGAAATTAAAACATATAGAAATAAATAGATAAAAGCATACTCCATGAAAATGATGTCTTATAAATAAGAACTCATACACATGATTAATTACAATTATGTGTTTTAATTAGTTTAGTTTTTTTTATTTGAACTTAGACGAGTTTGAAAGTTAGTCAAGTCATGGAGGGATCAAAATTTGTTTCTAACAAAACCACACAATATTTTACCATCCTTTACATAATATAAAACACAAAAAATAATAGGAGTTTATAACTTTATTGCATTTTGTGAGTTAAGTTTCTCATTAATATGTTGTGATATTATCCAAATTGTAGCGAGGGTGCTGATATCAGAGACATAATATAACTGATTATAGCAATTGCAGAAATGTTGTTATATTATATGAAAGAAGTGACAATCAGCCAAAAGACCCTTAGGATATAAAGGGTTAAACATGCACACATTATTCTAGCTCATAATGTAACGTGTTCCACTAGCAAATGGCTGAAACTGGCTATCTTAGGTATGTCGGCGAGTGAGGTTGTTTGTGTGTCTGGTGGACAAATGTAGGCTACGGCTCCAGATGACGTCATCGTACTCCCATTCATTATTTGTGCGAGTCACAATTGTTTTGTCCAGACTTCAGATCGTTCTTATAATACATCCATGCTTTGTACAGTGGCTGTGCAGAATAGTTTACCGGCATCACACAAAACGTAAGATGTGGCATGCGTATTATAACGCAACCAGGATTTAATCAAGTTTAACCAAATTCTTTAACAGAATTCTTCTTTCAATCACGTTATGGAAAAGGTTATACTACCTCTCTACTTCGGAATGGAATTTTCATCAGGTTGGCTGTTTCTCTTCCGATCGTGGTGCATTTTCTTTTGGGTTGGGCTTTTAATTAGATTCCAATTGGAATAATAGAGTCCATATAAATGCAGCTTCTTATTGCAACAACCTGTTTCTATTATATTAAAATGATGATGGAATATTTTAAATATGTATTTGTTCTATAGACCCTGGCTGTTGGACGACTAATAAAAAGCTAGTCAGACGTGTATGGTATAGTACTTTTATTTACAAAATAAAAATACAAAACATTGCTGCAGATGCTATGCAACTCATTTAGCGCTGCATTAGAAGTGGGAACAACTAACGTCTGACTGTATGGAATGCAGCATTCATTCTCACAGGTGTTTACAGTTATTGTGGCTGATTAGACTTGCAGTCTATTTGTCCATGTGTTGTTTTTACTAGCCGCTCTTTTAAGTCTCTTACTATCTGACCAAAGTCATGTTTGTATACTGTGTCACCTGCAGTGCACCTTCAAAAGCTTGCTAGTTAACAGGGTGTTGTGTGTGTCTACACAAAGCACAAAGGTGCAAGCATGTTTGTTTGAGGTTCATCTCACCTATGTTCTATAGGGTCACCGATTTTTGTGCACTGATACTTCTAATGGGAGTCCTGTACACACACACAAACGTCCACACATACCCCACAATAACTTGGCCCTATGCTGTGTCATAAATCATAGCTGTCACATAGACTTTACAGCTCCTTGTGAAAAAGGAGAGGCAGCCACCCAACAACCTTGAAGAGATGGAAGAACGCAAAAGTAAACGGGGTTTAGTATTATTCAACTGCTTCTTGGAACTATAGAGTGCATAACGAATTTGGCTAGTCCTCTGTTCACAATATGGAAGCGTATTTCCAGACCCAAGCAGAGAAGCTCTTTGCGGGTAGTGTGGTTTGAACAGGCACATATTGTTTAAAGTTCTGCCTTTTAATTGGCTGTTTCAGTCCTGTTGGTTATCTAGGCATCAGAGCATTTCTTGCAGGGTTTCTAGAAAGTCCCAGGTCATTTATTTTGTGGTCCTACATCAATAAATCGCATATGCCTAAAGCGTGCTAGCTAAAAAAATGAACACTTGGCAGGCTAAGATGACATAACAAAGGCATGAATAACATGTTTTTCTTTATATGAGATTTAATTTGGTAAACAGTAATTCTTGCCTTAACTAATTTGGCCATTGTATCTTAGTTTTGTCTTTGTGTGTTTTCATTATGTATTCATTAAGAATTAGACAATTATTTAAATTGCAGTATGCTTGCAATCTCATGTATTATATAGCTGTATTGTTGTTTTTTTTACATTTTGCAGATAACAGTGCAACTTTGCATTGACATTGTTCATGCACTATAAAACCAAATGTATACATTTTTAACCACTAAAATCAGTTCAGATAAAATGTACAATAATTTGCGTCCTGTGCATGGTATAGCACACAAAACAAATGTCATAACTTTTGTGTTGCGTTTAATCTGAATGGCCCTTTAGGATTAATATAAATTAACCACCTGAGTTATTAACAGCAGAGCTTGATTCCTGTTGCTGCCTTTTTCATTTCGGTTATTGCATATTACAGAGCACAAAGACAAGAAGGGCTGGCAAGAACAAAATAGATTACAAAGGATGAACACTATTCAAATTAATAAAGAACAATATATACACATCACTTTAAAACATGCATATAAAAGCATCTGTCTCTGGAATATGGAAACAGTATTTTTCAGAGCTGTAGTTATTTTATTGGTTACTAAATCACAACCCTCATTTCAATCACTGTAATTTGGAAGTGTCAGCACAAACATTTCCTTCCAACCTAATCCGTTTTATACTGTATTTAAGTGTTGTTCAGAAGTGTTGTTCAAGATATGTTTCCCTCCATATTTATCGTGAGGAATATGAACTAGGGCAAATGGCCAGCTCTGATACTCTCAGGGTTATCCTCCATTGACTTTAGTGTTGTCTGTTTATTGGGCGTCTCTCATGCTTTTCTTTTATGACTGAGTCCCTCTGTGTTTTACTGGGGTGTTGATTGGAGGAGGTTAAATGGCCTGTCAGGGTCCAAAAGGTTGCTCCTTAATACGCAGGGCGGAAGAGAAGCGTGCGGGACCACCAGCAATTGGACTCAGACAGGCAAATCACTTCTGGCAGCCTAATTCACTGGTCATTAGAGGGGCCAAATTGAATTAATGGACTCTGAGGTGTGTGTGTGTGTGCACGCGTGTGCCTGTGTGCGCTCGATGAGACCAGAGAGGGCTATGTTGGGCGGCCATACTCAGTACCGTGGCCCATCACTTTTAATCAGGCAAAACGACAGACAAGTCCTCTTTCCGCCAGGACCCCTTCTCCATTAGACCCCAAATGACGTTGCACTTGTAGCCCATTACACTCAGTACCTGGTCAGAGAGAGAGAGCGAGAGAGCGAGAGAGAAAGATTCTGACTTGGCAGAAAAGAGACAATTTTTCTATTAAAATTCCTCCACTCTTTCATCATGTTAATCATGGGGCTGCCAAGGCTTGATTGGAGAGAGTTATAATTGGAGGAGGTACTGTAATAGGGTGGTAGGATGGAAACACTGGCACTTTCTCATCCATGATGATCTCTTTACCCCCTCACCCATGTCTGTCCCTTCCTCAATCAGTCTGATCCCTCTCTTGCCCTGAGTTCACACTAGGTGGCCCTACTACTGCCTGCATTTAATATTTTTGGAGGGCGGGCCTGCTTATCTGTGTTGTCTCTTGAATGTTCCGCATCGCCACAGAAGTTCAGGTTTTCTCTGCTATATTTCATTAACGCCTCCACCCTGAATGTCGACAGGTTGCCAACTTGCCTGTGGGTGCGTTGCGTTGAGTTGCTCGCCCGTATTGGAAATGAACTGAGCCTCGGGACGAGAGGCAGCTTCAGTCGGCTGGCATGAAAGCAGGGTCAGATTTTGTGCTGCTTAAATTTTGATCAGAGCAGAACTAGACCCAGGAGAGAGCCTGTGTGCATTGTAGGGGTTGTTGCATATTAAAGGTTACAAGCCTCAGCCTTTAATATTTTAAATAAATGTTACTTATCTAGGGCTGCGCTATTAATAATATATATGCTTCTGTAACATGATTTGATGTGCCAAATAATTTTTCTGTCTAAATGTAGTAAAATACACAAATGTGCAGGCAAAATACATAAACAAGAAAAAACACTGGAATCTATATATATATTTATTTGTCACATATTGTAGTGCGGAAGGTGGTTGTAAATTGTATACTAATAATGATAATAACTTTTTAAAATAACCTGGTGGGGGTATGAAGCACTAATGCACACCTTTACAAAGGCTGTAGATGTCATATTGCAGGGCGCAATGAGGCTGGAATGGAATGAGCCAGGTGGCTAGCAGGGACCCTAGGGTCGATCAGTCTGTGTTAGGGTGGCTGAGAGGCCTGTCTGATAGACCTGCTCTCTACACCGGCCATTTCCCCCAGCCATTTGTCTCTGTCTGACTCCCCTATTCCTCTCCTGTCCTGTGGTGGCCATTCTCTCGCTCCCTCTGCCTGTCTCCAACTTCGATCCCTTTCTTTTGGAAGCTCGGCCATGTTCGATCTGTTGTTGTCTCTCTCTGGCTTCTCCTTTAGCATCTCTAGCCCAGTGTGGCTCCGCCACAACGGAACCTTGTTTTCTTGTCTGCAGAAGTATCCTTCATCCTGCTACTGCTCTATAACAAACACTAAGTGGGGTTAGCTCTGGCTGGAAATAAAATGTAGACCTGTGTCTTACTGTACATTTATACCCACTTAATGAGTACTTAATGATTTGTAATGGCAGTTCTATTTAATTGAAAGTAATGTATGTTTGTGTTTTGTGCACATGTACATCTGATTTTTATTTGAG
>JAODLL010014838.1:0-28193 GCA_026546735.1 Forbesichthys agassizii | reverse complement strand
TCTTAACATAACATTAAGGTATCTTAACATAATATTAAGGTATCTTAACATAACATTAAGGTATCTTAACATAACATTAAGGTAGCATTAAGGTGCATAATAGGTTCATGCTTTGAGAGCAAAACGCAATGGGCCAAGTAAGCTCTAATGCCAGTTAGTCTGGTTCCTCTGTGATAAACGGCATCATGCAAATGTGCCTGATGTCCCTCTCCATTTGTTTATACCATATTTTAAATATTAAAGGTGAGGTCAGCAATTTTACACTAATGAAGCTTTTGTCAAATTCAGATAATATCTACTCATCTACTCGTGCTCTGCTAGCTGACCATTCTGTGTGCCTAAAGAATAATATGGTGTATCTACACAGCCCTAAATGGGAACACAAAGTGGTGCATTGCCTACTGCACCATAACAACATGGAAATGTGTTCCAATGTGTGGGGCGGAGCTTCTGAGGGAGCACCCTGTGAAAGGAAAGGTGTTTTTGTTTTGATCTATTTCATATATCAACAAGCTTTTGCCAGAATTATTTACCATAGGCCCTAGCTTTAATATAGCAGCAATTTAATGGACCTTTTTTATGTAAAGATAGGCATCTTGAGCAGAAAATGACATCACACTCCCTCTGTGTGTTGTATTGCAAGCTCCTTTGTTAATGTGTGTATGTGTGTGTGTGTGTGTGTGTCAGGAAGTATTGGTTTTGGTGTGAGATGCTGGTGCTTAGCTAGGACAGAACGGTCTCCTGCTCTGATGCCTGCTGGAGGTCCAGGAGTTGCAGTGGAACATGTGTATGTAGCCCGGCGGGGAGTGGAGCGAGGAAAGTAGGTCTCTGCCATGGCATTCTCCCAACCTGAGGCCTAAATGCCCTGTGCCAGGTGTTGTGAGGAGAGCCTGGTGGTCTGTCGCTATGGTTACTGTCAAAGGCCTCCCATACAGATACAAATGCCACCGTTCTTATGCCCAGATGCATGCTAAAATGCTTCAGGATAGCAAGTGTGCTGGTTGGTCCATACTCACGACCCATCTAAGTTAGTTTTACTAGCGAGTATGGGGAAGAAAGCACATTTATAGGCTGCCATTCCTAGAAATACCTAGACATGGGTGGTGAGGTAACCCTGTGGTGAAGCTCTTATTTGGATAACAGGGTGGAGCTATGAAAAGGTGTGTAAAGTTCCTCCACTGTGGGAAGTGGCCATGTCTTCTGGGTGAAGGCTTCAGGTCGACACAGCTTCTGCAGTTAGGCCTCATCAAGCATTGCGAGGGTAATGCCCTGTTAACTGTTGTTAACGCAGTTGTGGACAGCTGAAAGGCAGCCAAGTCCCCTTACAGTCCTGGCCAGGTCATTTATGCCGCCACGGTGAACCAACAGAGGATGGCTCAAGGCCTACGATTTATACATGGAGTTGCTTACTTTGACACATCTGCTGGTAGCCTCAGCCTGTGTTTAATTACTAAAGTATGAAATAATGTTATGGTTGTTAGGCTGTTGTGATCTTTTGTATGCTTCAACCACCACTAGCTGCCGGCTTGCAACTGACAGCCATCAATGTATCCCACCAGATGGTCAACAGGACCAGAGGTTCGCCATCTAGTCACAAGAATGGTGTAGGCAGTGGTAAAAGAAACTTTCTTGTCTCCAAATGTTGTAGGATCAAGACACTGTGGGCAGCACGCGACTCCTTATAAATCAACACACTTAATGGCAGTATTGCCAAAGAAGAGCACATCGAAAAATAGAACATCTAGGCTTAGCCACAATTTAATACAGGATATATCAGTATGCTTCCTGTTTAATGCCCCCTTGTAATTGTATACCATTTATTTGCCATATAAAACCAACATCTTAAAATAGGCTACATTAAAAGAAATACAGTAGCCTACATTATTATAATATAGCAAATGAGACGGTATTGTCTAATGTTCACTTTTATCCAAACCGACTCAAGTTTGAAGGAAGTAGAGTGAACACATACTTGGCTTGTTTTGTTCAGGGAGGCGTATAGGTGCTATTGTATGTTGCGGCGCAAACTACATTTCTATCAGGTTATTACCATAATACCATATAGTCCATAAAGCAAGTGGTTTTCCAAATACACAGTATAAAAATCAGAGGTAATGAAATACTCTGAAGTTACTTACACATGAAGTCAAGGCAGGCAGGGCACTTTCCAACTGTTAAAACAGATTCTTTCATTGTCATTCTGATAAATGGAGAGGACAAAAAAAATAAAAACTCAAATGTTTAAAACATAAATATATTAAAATCGTTCAGCCTATTCTCCATCCCCCTAACTGCCCCCCTCCTTAGAAATGTACTGCGGTCCCCAAGTTCATCTGGACAGTGTGATAGGTGACTAAAAAGAGAAGGGGCCAACACTGTGCTACCCGTCTTTTTATTGGGGTGGCACTGGTCGTGCTGTCAGGGGATTGGCTATTCCCTGCCTGGTGCTATGCAGTCAGTGGTGGGCAAGTTTCCCGGGGTAGAGGGGGGCATGAGAGGTAACAGAAAGAGCAGAATGCACAAAGAGACCAATTTCACAGGGTGCCCATCTCAACCGGCGTGTTTTCAAATGCAGACTTTGTCTATGTTCATGGCAGCAAACTGCAGACTTACAATTTACACTAAATAAAAAGAGCAGACAACATTAATTACGTTTCATTTTATTATTCTCAATGCGTGGGCACACACACATATTGATTTTCCTTTGTACTGTGCAAGATAGGACAATTAATATGAAAATGGTGATGAAGACGGGATACGTTTTAAATGATCACAGGCATCCATAGTTTGATTTCAGCCTATGACTGGGGAAGTTTGCTGGCTTCTCTAACCTGAAGCTGGCTCTAATTATGCATGCCCTCTAAATGACACCTTGACAAATAGTCAGATTTGTATTTTCTTTAAGAAATTAAGGATTGGTTTAGTGGAACAACACGTGACAACAATCCTCTACATTCCCTTAACATTCTTGTGTTTTTCCATTCAGCAAAAGCTTATCAAAAGCAACATAAAGTACACTATTATTTGGGTAGAAAAATAAAATCCAAATTAAAACCATGAACAGGGACACAACTTGTCATCTTTTCCATATACACAATACATTAGTCACTGGTCACAAAAGTACACCGCAAATAAAGAAATATAAAGCCACATAGGAAAGAAACCAATCCCGGATGTCCTGCGACCCTTCTAGAAGCCTACAACCTATACGAGAGACCCTGGTTGTGTGGAAGGCTGCAAACTTGGCACTCTATATTGTCATGTGAACTGTGTGTGTGTTCTCTATCTTGCAACACTAGTTCCGCCCCCCCCACCCCACCACTCAATTTGCTTTCCATCTTTTACTTTTAAACGACACACTTATTGTTTTTTACATTTTTAACCAGACCAACCCTGCCAGCTATCGGCCATCATGAGCCTTGTTCTGAAACACAGACGGAGCGGAAATGGAAGGAAGGAACAAAAATCCAAAACACTGCTCTATATATCTATGTGGATGTATCTCAGCATGAATGTGTGCATTTGTGTTTGCGGTTTCTCTCTCGACACGTATGTACTTGTTTGCTAACATATACAGTATATGCCTGGTTATGGTGTGAACCAGGCTTCAATGATGTGTAGCGTCCCACGCCTATTCCTCATCCCACCCACTAGGGGTCACTCTTTATGTTTGGGATTTAGGGGGATGGGGGATATAGAAGGTGGGGAGATCTGCCCTGCTTCGCCCGTATGTCTCTTTAACGCCTTCTGCATTTACAGCTCTCTTAGCCACGACTCTTTCCTTCCTGTTCTTTTGACTTGATATTTTGCCTTGGAGACGCAGATACACACAGAGCAAAAGAGTGGGAGAGAGAGAGGGAGCAAGTATCGTGATCGATCGGCCATTCGCCATGCCGACCGTGCCCCTGGTGACCCCTCAGCCAATCTCTTTCCACTGTCGGTAGAACTCTGTCATGTTCTTCAGCTCCATGCCTGCAGCCGCCACCGCCTGTACCGCCAACTGGCCAGAAAGAAAGGAACCCCCCCCGCCCACATTACAGTACATTATAATGTATGTCCAGCACGCTTCATTAGAAAGGAATCCTAAAGCTGCTGCAGGTGAAGATGTGAGAGTTGCAGTGAGAGCAAGCCATTGACATAACTGCTAACTGCTGATATGCCATTTGATTGACAGGCTAGACAGATTGCTGATTTCTTTTTGGGCACGGTCAAAATCTAACTATCCATTACCATTGTTAAATCAACCAGAGCAGAACCTGAAATCTGATAGCTGACAGGCACCAATGGCATTTCTAACAACACACTAAATGCATAGCTCTAAATCTTTAAACACATTTAACAGGAATCAGTAGGTATCAAAAGGTAAAGTCAGCTGTTGGAAAGCTATTTGTAAGCTAATATACATTTTGTGATATTAATTAATATCTCCTCTCATTTCGCTAGCTTAACGTTCTCTGTGCGTGTTGAGAAAATAATCCGATACTTCTACACAGCCCTGGCTCCGTACATAGTAACCCTGCATTTAAAGCTTAATGCTGGCCAAGTGGTTCAACCCCTACCTGATGCTATGTGCCTCTAATGCATTCACATGGCTTACCTTCATAGCTGCTGAGCGGGAACCAAGCTCTTCCACGCTGTGACCCGTCAGAATGGTAACCATACCAGCCGTGTCTTCATCTCCGTTGCTCTGGGAGACCGTCAGCTGACGACAGCTGTCCACCATCTTATACAAGTGCCTAAAGGCAAAGCAGAGATAGTCAGACCAGTGAAGACCAGTAAAGAGACTTAAAGAGACTGTGGGTACAGTGGATAGGCTTACCAGGCTTCTATGTCCTGCCGTTTGAGTTTATCCCTCTCAAAACTGCGCCCCGATTCCTTCTGACAGCGGATATATCTGCACAAAGAATTATTAGTTAGACTGGTAAATTTTTCCAAATGGATTAAAATATTCGTTTTCCTCAAAATTCGACACACAATACCCCATAATATAACTTTTTTTAAATCTTTGCAAATGTATTAAAATTAATAAATGAAGAAAAAAAAAGAAAAGAAAATCACATGTACATAATTATTCACAGCCTTTGCAATGACACTCAAAATTGAGCTCCTTGAGATGTTTCTACAACTTTATTGGAGTACACCAGTGGCAAATTCAGTTGATTGGACTGGATAGGCACACAACTGTCTACAGTGCATCTGGAACTTCACAGCACTTCACATTTTGTTATGTTACAGCCTTATTCCAAAATGGATTCACATGTTTTTCTCCACAAACAAACAAATATTTAGAGAGGGAACATATTTGAAGCTAGCAGCCTAATCTAGCCTGCTTTAGTTCTGTATCCTGGTAAGCACAAGCCCAAACTGCCATTTAGAAAGCTCCAAGCAGCATGCTCGTCATCCGTGTGAATGCAGGGTCAGTCACCAGCTCACCTGTTGCCCTTGCGGAATTCAGATTCCAGGAATCGGATGCTGTCTCTGGCGCCAGCGTTGTCCTTCTTCAGCACGTCAAGGCCATCGATCACTATAACACAAAAGCCCACGTGAGCTTGGCTCCACCGCAGATCAACAAAGGTAGATCAATATGGTTACGCTTAAAGTCCAAGGCTCTAGGTGATCTGTGAGCAGCTTGGTTTAAACCCACATGAGCTTCTTATGGAAATGGCCGATGTTTAATAAATTAAGTTCACTTTTACAAGTTTTCACTTTTTGTATGTTTGTCAAATTTTTTTAAATAACTTTTTAAAATGTCTCTATCCCATTAGAATAAAGCCCATCTATATTTATACCCACTTTGAGTACCTCGACAGTTTTGTATGCCATTTTCTTGTGATAATTTGTCCAATTTTATCGAGTTTGTCCTTTTTGTCTGAGATGTTTTTGTGCTGCAATTTTACAGCAATGTACGACAAATTACAGCTCAGCAGATGCTTTTATCTAAAGTGATTCACAGTGAGTACAGTATTATAGAGCGGGTGGGGGTGGGTTCGGCATCTTGCTAAAGAATGCTCAGTTAGGCCAGGCATGTTGTACCCTGAAGCTGAGGGTGAACCACCCTTACCGTTAACCCATCATGGCATCAATGCAAAAGGGCGCTGGTGGAGCTAGGGTGTTTGCATAGAGTGGGCTAGCAGGACTAGGTGTCCCAGCTGCCCCGGCTGCAGAAGGTAACACAGCCGGCCGGTGCTGACCTGTGCGGGGGATGATGATGATGAAGCAGCCGCTGCTGGCCAGCTGCCGCAGCAGACCGAGGTGCTGACAGAGGGTGGCGGTGTCCGGCACCAGGTACGGAGACATGGAGGACTGGGCCTTGGGCTGCTGCAGGCTGCCCTCTAGCTGCGACACCTCCAACTGCAAGCAGAGCAGAACGTCACGCTCCACCATGTGGGGATAATACCCAGGTACTTCTTTTTCCATTTATTAGTAGTGGTTTTATTTTAAACGGTGAAATCATGCTTAGGTTATCGGTTCAATGTCCAAATCAACGCAGGGCCAGAATACTAGGCTGATACTTTGTTATATTTGGACTACTTACAGCAGGTTTGGACTGGACAGTGTTATTAACCTCAGCTGAACTGCTCATTGAACTCTATGCACAAGGCATACATCTGCTGTCCATAGGTTCATTGTATATTTGTATATCAGTGTAAACAATGCTGTTTTTTTTTATATCCATCTATCTCTCTCTATCGAGATTTTTAAAAACTTTTTTATGATTGTTATACATTGTTTTTACCTTTCTTAGCAGTGCAATCATTTCAACACATAATGTCCTGACCTGTAGTCGAAGCTGGGCCATATCCCGCATTAGGCGATTTCTACGAGCCTCCTCTTCAGCCTGAACACATAAGAAGATATGTCAATATCAGAGGAGTCCACTGTTTTCTGCTGTCTCACTGTAGTCATTGCACACATCTTTTTTAAATTTCCATTCAGATTTATCAGCAGTTCTACAATAGAGTCATAACCGAGGTGCCAAATACTCACAAGGCCAAGCTGTAGACGTTGAATGAACATTAAATACTGTACTATTTTATCATCTTCTACGTGCCGCTGGCTGATTTGTTTGGTTGTCACTCACCATGCGGAACTGGGCCTTGGCTTGCTGAGTCAGGTTGTCCTGCTCTGATTGGCTGACGCTAGTGAAGATGCCCGCCTCCGGATTGAAGTGCAGTACGTTGCCCTGGAGATTTGTGAGGAAGTGACCAAAACTGCGGATGCAGCCGACCCGTACTACACACTGGGAGACAGGGGGGGTGGGGGGGGGGTTACGGTTCGGTGTGTGCAGTTTGTACGGTATGGTCATGTGCCAAGATGGAAAATGAAATGTGGAACCAAAAGTTATTAGCGTGAGTTACACACTGAAATATTTCTGTTTCTACTATATTTCCACGGCACTTTCTGTAAAAAAAAAAAAATCCAAAACGTGAGGCAGTGATTATAGAATATATTAGCTTAGGGTGTTTGAGTCCCTTAAGTGTCCCTTAAAGTGACTACAGACTACTGAGGAGTGTCTCTTTAAGTGTCCTTAAAGTGACTACAAGTGTCTTTTTTGGGCCAGGGACCCCTTACGGGGAGAAATTTCCAAGGACCCCCTCATACTCAAATCCAAACAGTATCGTTCCGTGGTCCTCCGCGGGGCCGCATCACACATAGAAATGCATTGTGAAGCAAAGCGTAGTGCTACAGCTTTGTTGATAGGAGCGGTGTTCGCCACTTTGTTTATGTTGCTATTTACGGAGCCAGGGCTGTGTAGAAGTATCGTAATGTTACGGAGGACCGCAGAGCGATACGGTTTTGATTTGAGTTCTAAGTTAGAAAGAATGACTGACCCTGCCTTTAAGCATATGCTCAGAGAAATATAAGACAAAGGACTTTCATATGCTCCCTAGATGCTACCATTTCTCAATGTAGTTTGGTCTGAAAATCATTTTCTCAATTTAGTTTGGTCCTATCTTCACTTGATGATTTTGTCTGACATACTGTAGGTAATTTCTCTATGCTCGCTCACTGCAGTCATTTCACTGATAGTTAATATATCAAGCTAGCTAGCAGCTAAATGGTTTGGTGTGACCTGCGTGAAGTGATTGATTCATGACAGATTAGAATTTTTTTTTTTGCCAAACACTTAAATGCTTAATGGACACAATGTTTTTTTTTTTTTTATGGACACAAATAGCCATACATTTTTTTACACATGTATAACTAATAATTTAATGGACCCCCAAGCAATAGGCTGCAGACCCCACTTTGAGAACCAATGCCTTAATTAATTAAGTGACTAAAGACTACTGAAGAGTGTCGTCCCTTAAAGCTGTGCGTGGCTCTAGTACCTCGTGCAGAGGGCTGAGGGAGGGTCTGGGCCTGGTGAAGTGGAGGCGGCGGTGAGCCAGGCTGAGGGCAGGCAGGTGGCGCAGGGCCATGTCCTCGGGCAGCAGCAGGCCCTGGGCCAGGCCGGGTTGCTCACACACTCTCAGGAGGTCGGCCACCTCACCGCTCAGGCCTAGGTCTGCAACCGAACAACACGTTGTTGAACACTGCCGCTGCAGCACGCACACTACAGCCCATTGGACGCCACACTGACTCCCTGCACAATGCTAGCTAATTGATAGCTAACTGCTAAATAAATGCTAAATTGGAGTCGATCCAGTAGGCGGTGTTATTATATCACCCATAATAACAACTGGCTGGACATGACTGGCAAAGCATGTGGTTTATTTTCAAATAAAAGGGAAAAACATTTTCAGCCATATGAGTATTTAACCAAGATCGATAGACATCAACAATCGGGTATTGTCATTTCAAACAGTAGTACAGACCCAGAATTTCACAATCAGTGCATATAAAACCCTAATACATATAAATAAAATAGTGAAAATATGCCGTTATCCCCACTTTACTCTTACTGAAATGTGCATATGACATATATATACATACACACATATACATACATACACACACACATATATACACACATATACATACATACACACATATAAACACATATACATACATACACACATACATACACACATATATATACATACACACATATAAACACATATACATACATACACACATATACACACATACACACATATATATACATACACACATATAAACACATATACATACATACACACATATATATATACATACACACATATACATACATACACACATATACATACATACACACACATATATACATACACACATATAAACACATATACATACATACACACATATACATACATACACACACACATATAAACACATATACATACACACAAACATATACACACAAACACATATACATACATACACACATATACACACATATAAACACATATACATACATACATATAAACACATATACATACACACACACATATATATACACATACATACACACATATACATACACACATATACATACATATATATATTATGTTTTTAAATACATTTTGACACAGTTGTGTTACACTGGGCAGTGGTGACTCACCTCCTTCTAGCATCTTGGCACCATCTGGCAGCAGGTTAAGCAGGACAGAGAGCCTGTTCCACAGGCTCTGGGAGCTCTGCAATATAAAAAGAAAAAGTGACAAGGGCTCAACTCTGTCTCAAGACACTACTGTTGTGTCCACACAGTACTAAGAAGACAGTTGTACTGTCTTAGCACACACTTGCTGGCCTACCTGTGCACACAAGAGAATTATGTCTGTGTTTGTCCTGAGCCAATCGACAAAGACCTTCACCACCTGCAAGAGGCCCTGATTGGTCAGGATCTCCAGTCTCTCCGAGAGGGTTTTCTCACTGTGTACAGACTGGTTGCTGTGTTGGCTGCCTTCTGAATCAGAGTCCAAGTCTAAAAGAAGCCATACCTCACATATTAATAACATTAATTACATAGGAGCTTACTTCACTCAAAAACAAATATTCGTGTATGAATTACTCTATCTGTTAATGCTTGAATGTACTCTTCACAGAAAAAACAAAGTTTATAGGGGAGCAAAAAACAGTTACATCTACATGAGAATACAAAATGTTTTCCTCCCAGCATTCCGGGGTGTCTCCTCCCAAATCAAATAAACCAATACAGTGGTACTTTAAAGTGACAGTCTTAACTGTTACCTCTTACATCCATGTAGGCATGTAGGTTACATTCTCTATTTGGTTGGTGCATTATTAACCACAGTTGTCAAATTATATCAATATCCATTGTTTCCAGAAACATTTCCAGGTCATTTTTTTCCCCCCCGAGACATTACTCAATCAAATCAATGTAGTGCCACTCAGACACTCAGATGCCAATGTAGGTTTTCAGAAAACAGGTCGATTTGGTTCAATTCAATACATTTCATCCCAAATGACAGTGTGTGGCAGACAGTATATGGAGGTAAAGAAGCTATACGATCAAGTGTTTCGCTTGTTTAACATCATCGTAAAGGTGGAGTCAGTCACTCTGGAGAAAGATTGTCGATAAATGAACTCAATCGAAACATAAAAACAAATAAATAAGCAAACAAATAAAAACACCTCAATGTCAAAGGGTCCTCCCTCAGTGGCTCTGCCCCACACATTTAATATGCATTACGGAGGCTAGCATAGTGTTGTTGTACGATGTCTGCACCACTTAGTTTAGTTATGTTCCCATTTGCAGAGCCAGGGCGGTGTAGAAACACCAGATTATTTTTGATCAGCACTCACACAAAACAGGCAGCTAGCGAACTGCTGAGGAGAGTCGCTGAATTAGCTTACAATCGCTGACCCCACCTTTAACAGAGCACTGAAGCAGGCAACAGGTATTGTTAGTATATGTGTTTTTGTTTGTTTGTGTATGTATGAATAAGCTTGGAATCAATCCACTTTTTTTCTATAGCCAGAGACACTACATAGAGGAGACATGCCACTTAGATCATTTTGAATGGAGCTCTATGGGAGAATTATGAAACGCCAAATGTGACAGTGGGAACAACATCCGTGATGTAAGAGCTCAGTTGAGGTTTTGCAACAGTTACAAATTGTGGTGGACTGTCTCTGAACAAGCGTTGAAGAAATGGATAATATATTACAAATGCACACAGCGGCTGCCAGCTGCCCACCTATATTGTTAAAAGTAGATTTAGTACAATTAATTAATGAATTAGTCCATGTTAAATGTGTAAAAACATTCCATCCTTATTTCACTAATAACTTACTGGCTGGCAAGGTGAAAAATGAACGCCCACACAACCCATTATTCCATATAGAATGCCACCCCATAAAAGGCACCAAAACGTGGCTCGTTACATATTGCAGTTGTTAATGTACTGACAATGTTTATTGAGGATCATTATTTCTTATGAATGAATAAGATTAGGGGTTAGTTAGTTTACCACAAATGATCAGATCAAATTGAGACAACCTGCTGTAGGCTTCAGACAGCAAACATTGCGACCTTTTGTAAGTACATTGTCAGTGTCTTCTTTTATGTTTCATGTTTGTTCTCCTCGCCTGAACATTTAGCCCACTTTTTAGAAAATACCGATCTATATATATCGTGTATCGGTATTCAACCTGAATATATCGGGATATGGTTTTTGGTCCGTATCGCCCAGCCCTATTAGCGACAATTGTCAAAGTGCTTCGATTGTATTTTCAGTCGGCGTTGTAAATGGTACATACCACTTCCATCGTCCAAAGCTAGTATTTTAGTTAAACATTTCAAATTAATTGCAAAGATTAACACTTTAACGCTCCCAGCCCTAATAAATATAAACACACACGTTACCATTTTCGCTGGTTCCATTGGCAAGGGCAAGACTAGTGACGCAGGGGGAGGCAGTAGGGGCAGCAGGGGTCTCTGGGGAAGAAGGGGTGGCGGTGGCTGGGTCGCTGGGGGCGGGGGCCTGGGGCCTCAGCAGCACGTTGCTGAAGGTGGGGGCCAGGCGGAAGGAGCGCTTGGGCTGGAAGAGCTGCGAGGACATGGCCTGCAGGTTGCTGCTGATGCTGCCGGGGTCGCCGCAGGGCAGCGGGCCGTTGGTGGCGCCGGTGGAGGGGGGTGGGGTCTCCTGGCCACGCTCCTCATCCCCCGCCCCACGGAAGCGGACCCGGGCCAGGTCGGAGCCCTCTGCGTCGTCTATGTCCTCCAGGTCGGAGCGCGACTCCTGGCTGTTCATGTCGGAGTCCGTCTCCACGTCGAAGGCTGTGCCTCCCTCCTCCTCCTCATCTGAGCCGCTGGCCCAGTGGCCCCCGCCGCTCCTCCTCCCCTCTCTCCTGAGGGCGGCGCCGGAGGAGGAGGTGGCGCGGAGCGCCGGGTCCGTCGATGACGGAACGCTCCTGATGTGGCCGCCGTGGCCCTCCTCCTCTCCCCCCTCCCCCGCCTCCCCCGCCTCCTCGTCCTCCTGGTCCTCGTCGCTGTCGAAGCCCTCGCTCAGGTCGCTCTCGTCCTGCGGCGCCCCCCGGCGGGCGGCGTGGCCGCAGCGGCGCCGTCGGAGGCGGGAGAGGCGGGCGTACTTCTTCTTGGGCCGGGGGCCGGCCGCCCCCTCCCCCTCGCACTGGCCTGCGGAGCCGTTCTGCAGGGGAGTGCTGTCGGCCACCGGCGCCATCTCTTGGTCATCTGGGGAAATGACACATAGAGCTGTGGGAAACATTAAGACACCACTGCACATGTGTTTAAATATATGCCAACACAAAACATAATGATTATTCATTATTTAAACTTTAAATGCAGAATAAAGAGGATTAAATAAGTGTATACATGTTATACAAAGGAAATAGCTGCATTTCTCTGCTGTGATAAAAGCCTATGGCTGGGCCCTGTGTGTTGCCAGGTGAAAAGAGAGCAAATCATCACGCCCTTCCCACCTGTGTTGTCCGGGTGTAGCGGGGGCACCTGGCTCTCCCCCTCCTCCAGCTCGGCCTGCAGGCGGATGTTCACGTGGTTCACCAGGTGGGAGAACAAGGCCAAAGTGAAGGCAATGGACGCACTGTACTGCTTGGAGCCTGCAGGGGGCGCACGCACATACGCACACACAACAGGGATGAGTCACTTTAAGCGTGGATCCACCCTACGCACAGCAGGGACTGGAAGTGTCCCACAATGCACTGCGATGTGACGTCATGTCTCAGACGCTGCTTATGTGACGGTAACCCTCAACAGCACTAACAACTACTAGTAGCCGCCGCCCACCTCCTCTCTTCAGACTGTGCACCACCATCAGGCAGGTGACCACCATCTTGAAGACCAGTGTGTCTGGCAGCATGGGGCAGGCCACATCCGCATGCAGTTCCTCCTCTTCCTCGCTAGGGGTCTGGTGAGCGCCGCTGTGGACCGGTGGGGGCAGATAGAAGAGTACCAGGTTGAAGTCCTCGAGCACCGACTGGCACAGGGACGTGAGCTCCGTCTCCATCAGGCTACGTGCACACACACGCGGGAGGAGAGAGAGACAAATGAGGCGCGCGGGACGCACTACCGCCGCTTAAAGTAGGGCAACGCGCTGAATAATACAGAGCCATTAAACTGTGCAGAAAAAAAACACCAACACACACACACATTTGGCCTCCGTACAAGAGAGCGTCTAGTGGGCATTGAACTCAGTAAGAAAACGGGACCAGGCCGCATTAACGTTCATGCCGTGGTTGTGAAAACAACTTCAATGACGGTGCTGTGGGGTACCACTTCATAAAGGAGTAGAGGAATCAAAACCCCTCTCGCTGAATAGCTAGGACACATTACTATATTGACAATGAAAAGGTGCATTGAAGAACAACAACACACACAACAGCATACTGTAGAAAACACTTCTCTGTAATAATTCCTTCCTTCCACAGAGAGAGAGGTAGATCACAGCAGCTAAGCCTCACCTGTTCTTGGGCTGCAGGAGGCTTTGGAGGTACATGAAGCTGACCAGCAAGCGCTTAATGTCTTTAGACCTGAGCATAAAGGTCAACAGCAGGTTAAGACCTCAGAGCCATTGTCGTCGTTCAAAGAAGAAGAAAACACAGGTTGGTTATATATGCATGAATATGCCATGTCTTTATCTCCGTGTTCACTGTGCTACATATGTTGTACATGTTACGGGGGGCTATTAAATGCGGGAACATTCCAAATGGTTAAAGGTGGGGGATAAAAAAACTGAAGACATCAGATGTGTCCATCATATTCTCCACCTCTGGCGGGAGGGTGACAGCTTCTTCATCTCCTGTTTCTTCACTTGGTGGAACATCTTGGCTGCCTTGTCGAACAGGCGCTTCAGGTTGCCGTAGGCGCCGTCGAAGGGTGTCTCTGATTGAATGCTGACATTCACACACACACACAGAGCAGCAAAGCCGTGTGAGGTTTGGCCACTTACAGTACGGAATGTTGTATAGTAAATACGTGTAGTGGAGCGGCATGGGAACTATCTCACCAGCGTAGATAGTAGTATGTGGCCTCCACATTGTAGAACTTGCTCCCGGCGAGCGTGCCAAGCTGGTTAAAAGGCATTCCTGCAGGCACACGGCAGACGTTCATTACAACTAACTGAATCCGTTAAGTGTCGCGTTTATACTGTACCAGGTCAGAGGTAGGTCTGCCAGTATAGAAAACACAGCTGCAATGATGGGGAGAAAAAAATCACTGTTTCTAAATATAGAACGTGCATGTGGTCCAGGCAGATCAGTGAATCCATATAAGTAGCTAACTGTGTGTGTGTGTGCGGTAGCAGGTAATATGAATAATTATTGTCCACAAAGTTATATGAATAATTACTGTCCACAATCTTTGTTAAGTGTTAATATATCTCATTTTCTAGCAACCATTTAAACGCCCTGGGTGCCTCAACAAAATAATATCCTATTAACATGGATTATGTCCCTTCGTGGTGAGATATCTTTAATTCAAACAGAATATAAATCCTGTATACATTTTATTTAAAAATCATAATAAATAAACAAATAAAATAGATAGCCAACTCTATTGAGATGCAGTTATCACTGTAGGCAGGCCAATGTTCCTGGATGAGCTCAGCTGTTCTGCATTAATGCCACTCACCTACGTGGGGCGTGACAGACAGGGCCTGGTGATAGAACCTCTCTGCCAGCTGTTCAGCCTCCACGCCAGCCAGCTCATTCTGATAGCGGGCTGTGCAAGACAAAGGTGGTTAGCTGCCAAAATAGCATGGCCTCCATTAGCAATACTTGTGACTAACAACACTACATTCTGTTCAGGACGCATCTCCTGCATCAAAGCATCACTATGAGCCTTTATATTTCACATGATCACACAGAAGAATTCCCCCCACAGATGTTTCAAACTAGAGAAAACACAATTCATAGAATACATTTCAGAATTAAGTATTTATCGCACACCTATATTTTCAGCGTGCCTCTGTATGTATATAGAATGTATGGTGTACTGATAAAAGAAATAGTTAATAGTGTTGTCAAACACTTGCTAATCAGCGCACCAAAAACCAAACAGAACCATAATTACATGAATTGGCTGAGCTGTAAGGGTGACTACTAGTCTACAACACGTCTCTTCTTTAGAGCAAAGCCACATGAATGGCCTAATAGGTGAATCACACACAACACTGTGAAAAGGGTTTGTTACAGACGCAAAGCATCGCACAGCCAAATAACAACCACAGTACGCCTACAGCACAACGTTCAGAAACACAGCCAGGCATTCTGCAGTGAATTTATCATTGTGGTATTACCTAGATCTCCCAGGTAGACCAGACAGCGATGACAAGCCATCTGAGCCCACTCCATCTCCTTAAGGGTAGCAGATACTGGTTTCTTACAGCCTAGCGGGAGATATTTGCATACATTAAGGTTATTTGTTTTATTTGGGTAAACATGAGTGTCAGCAAGTCTATCTGATCATTTATGAGGAAACAGAGCTTCAGGCCTGAATGAGAAAATGTAAATATTGTCAATATGACTTAATTGCGTGAGAAAGTAGTAACTGAAAGATATTTTACAGACAAGAGTAAAAAAAAGAAGTATGAAGCATAAAGGACATTGGTTGCAACTGCAATATAGGAAGAAATATTATGTATACTGAGTATGTGTATGTCTGACCAATAAGGGGGTCAGTGACATGTGTCCAGTCGATGCAGTCCTGCAGCTCTAGCTGATAGTGGGACTGGATATAGAGCAGCAAGTGTTGGTAAAAGCCCACGCCAGCAATCAGGTGTGTGCGGTAAGCACACTCCAGAGCACTCCTGCTGTGAATGTGCTGCAGAGGACAGAAGAAAACAGAGCAAATGGACTATTATTCCTCTGGAGTCAAAAGAAAGAGGACAAAAACATTTATCCAGAAGACTAGGTTCTGGACAGACAGACAGGTGGCTTTTGTCAATTGCACAGAAATGGCGCACTTTGATCAGTATCTTAAGTGTCAAGATAAACAGTTATATGCTGCTACTCCAATTTGAAAGAGTAGTTTATCTTAACTGCAAAATTACTATTACTATAAACTGTTGATAGTGCTATAACCATACCACCCTTATCATTTAATCTGTCTGCCGGCTCCCAGCAGGCAGACAGAATTAGAGTCAGCTCCCAGTGAAAGGCTGACAGGTTATTGGGTACCTTCTTGTTTGTCTTGATAACCTGAATGACCTCATAGTAGACCTTTCTCCAAAGCAGCTCCTCAGCCTTACGGCCATAATCGACTGGGTGGAGGAACATCAGCTTCACACATAGCTCCCTCAACCTGGACACACACACACACACACACACACACACACACACACACAACATACAAAATACTCAAACAATGACATGGTGGAGCCCCCATGGCAGTAAATAGTTGATTACCCATGATGCTCATTTGACCAGTGACAAATAGTAGGGTATCATATGTAAATTCTTAAGATCACAAATGAGAAATGATTCACACTGACTGAACCAACTGTAACATGGTCCCGTAACAGCTGTACTGTGCAAAAGTCTTCAAGGTCAAACAGCGTCATACGTGACTGCAATAACAGCACTGGTGGTATGTAACATGCCATCGTGTCAACGCTTTACACACAAGCAGCTGAACTTACTTGTTGCGAAGGCTGATGTTCTCTGGCTTAAAGACCTCTCTGTATGATGATTTGCTGCCAATTATGACATCCAGTTTGTGCACAGACTCAACCACAGCTCTATGTAAAACGAAACAATAGAAAGCGTTAAAAACTCAACACTTAACAGCAACCACAGAAGAGTGACCAGCAGGAGACAATTCCTAACAGGTGAATGGTTGTACACCGCAACGCCAGGGTTGCAGGAGTGGCTATGCTATGGACAAACAAACAACCCATCTAACGAGTCAAGTGAGTGCATTAGATGACACCCTCCTAGTTACAGGTACCAGGTATTAGTCAGCTAACAATACAATAACGTGAAAGTTAGCATCTAGATTAGCTAGGCAAAATGGCCTTGCTAACTCACCTGTAAAGCCGCTTTATGAGAAGGACCTTCGCCTCTGGTTCACTATCCTGTCCAGGTCCACTCATATTAGCAGCTAGCAATATATCGGATCAGTCGCCCAGCCTTGCTTTCGCAGCTCCCGGGCCACAGTTGTCACGGCTTCCTGTGATGGTTTCCCGGCACTGACAACTGTGTTGATAGCCAGCTAGCGTTAGCTACCAGGCTAACGTTACTACTCTTCTCACCCGACGCTTTCGTTTTGGTGTCCTTTGGCAAGACCCCCTCCACCCATCCGTTCTGAAAATTGGGTAGAAGGGGGTGCCTGATATTCTTTGCGATTCCTGGTCAACTAAAACGCTCTGATATGTTCCTTGTGTTGTTCCTTATTCCAGCCATCGCTACGAAGGCGGCCATTACTCCAATCAGGCAGGATCTCCTAAATATCGCGAGATTACCGTACATTGCAATTCAGAGTTGCCAGGTCCATCTTAACATCCCTCTTTCCAAACAAATGAATGGTGACCACCCTCAATACATGCATTTATTTTACTGAGCATGTATGTGTTCGATGTACTTCCACTGCCATTTCAACATAAATTGCAAAAACAGTACTATAAGAGGCCTGTATATTGTTATACAACCAGGCTATTAAGCAGACACCTTTATCTAAAGTGACTTACACTAGGCTAAGATAGGCAGCCATAAGGCTGCCATAAGTAGCTTGTAGGGGTTAGACATATTGCTCAATGATGCACAGCTATAACATAAAAAAACAAAAAAAAGCTAACTTTGTTAACTTGCATATTTATGCATAATAGGCTATTCCTATGCAACACCATTTTCATAATCAAACATAACAGTTCACTTTAACTGTATTTTTAGTAAATAAAGAAACATTTAATGAAATTTAATTCTACAGAGCTCATCAAATAATTGTATGTTGTGTTATTATTTTTAAAATGTTTGATATACCGCCCCAGGGCTGACTTTGCCTCATGCTTTGCCCAGGCCTGTTTTAACCTATGACCTTCTGGCTGGGAGCCAAGTCTCCTCCCACATTATACACATTGCAAGTAAACCGTTAACTCAGCAAAACATAGTTTTTCAACAAATATTAACACTATTACACACATAGAGACAAATTTGTTGAGTTCCCATTACATGTTCTTGCAGGATATACATATTTTAAATTGATTACAGGCTTAGGTGTTGTATACAGTAGGCTATCTGATCACCAATGTCTTACTACCCTACAGTATGCTTATTTATTATGAGTTCATGGCAATTTTTTATGTTAAGCAAAAACCACATGTGAGTCCCTATTAAGATGATCTCACTGCAGGAAATTAATGATGTATGAAGATATTTATGCTTTCCATACCAAGTCTCTGTGTTTGCAGATCCTAATTTGATAAAATATAGGTTAGTTTGTAGTAGTTAAACAAAAACACTGCTCAAAATGGATTAATTTAATTATTTATTAATTTATTTACGTATTTCTATCTCCAAGAATCACCCACCCAAAAAATATAAATTCCAGTTTTATTCAAAAACAAAGAAATGATAGCATCCACCGCAGCAAAGGGATTAGTCAACAAAAATCAAAGTGGCAATAATCATTATTATTGTTACACTAATAATTCAATGATCCGAATATCCACATTCATAACAAATCCATGTACTTCAACACCACTCTTCCATTAATATACACAACATCCCCAAATGTATGTCCTTTTCAAAACAACAATAGAGGAGTTTGGGGGGGGTGGGGGGGTGGGGGGGTGGGGGGGTGGGGGAGGGGCTATGGCTTGTCAAGGGATATGGAAATTATCTAAGATTGGTTAGGATTATAAGGGGGGAGGCACACTTAAGAAGAACCTATACAAAAACAAGCAATGGCAAATACTGTAGTGATGGTACTTCCATGGAGGGATTTGTCATTCTAACCAAATCTTTAGCTGACAAACAGTTAGAGGGCTCCATGAGAGGCAGAATTTGTGGAACTAAATTTTAAGTAATATATAAGGGTTGTCTGAATAAATATATACGTAACTCTGAATGACAACCATTGCAAACATATATTTTAGAAACCTAAAGATATGCAAGAACCCAAAACTGTTTAGTTTCAAAGAAATGCACATGGAGGTGTCTGGAAATATTGTCATAGTTTCTACAGTATATATGTACAAACATTGCTTGGTCACCCAAATCTACTTTTAAAAAAGCTTTAGTTGGTCAAAATGAGTGCAAGCTTATAAGATTATGAGTTACTTCTTGTATGAGCTCTTCAAGAATGCAGCTAAGTAACAGACCTGGCTGATGTTCAAAGTCTGCACAGAAAGTGCCATTGATAGCTGTCCGTACACTTTACAAAAACGTTCCATGCCTCAATATTGGTAAATTGAGAATACATTCAGAGAGAGAAGCATTAGAGGAATACAACTGTACACTCTGCACATACAAACTGTATATACACATAGACACACCATATATACACATTTATCCAGTATATACACAAATATATAGATCCAGTACACACATTTATATACAGACACTCACTCATATTGGCAGAGTCTCTAATATGTCTCTCTCTGTCATCACATTGGTGAATAGAGGTGAAAATGTCACTGATTTGGTGTCAATGGGGTCCATTAATATAAATAAATTAGGGGTTTTACAGCAAAGCGACCTCAGAACTGGCCATTATTGGCCACACTGAAACCAAGAAACTGTCAGTTCACCTCTGCTCAGTTACTCTAGACAGATAATTCTATGGCGATACAAAATTCTAGACAGTAGGAATTGTCCTTTTTTTCTCCAAAGAGTTTCAGATCGTCCATTAATGGAGAGCTCCATGGCGAGTTGGGCGAAAGACAACATCATCATCTGTCCACAATCTACGGTAATGTGTTAATTATCAGCAAAAAGAAGTAGAGGAGCACAGGTCATAGCAACGTGAAAATCGTTGTACGGGGAGAAGATAAAACACGCTTGTTCCATTGGTCAGAGTCCTAGGGTGATTATTCTCCTCTGTGTTAAGATTGTCTTATTAAGAAATCTTGATTCATATAAAATGGATAATTTATGAACTTCCATTAGATCGAGGCATCACCTATCTTCGTCAATAAATAAATATCTGTTTTGGAAGATTTATGATAAAGAGTTTTGTTTTTACTATATGGTAAGAATCATAAGCAGTATCATATAAATATAAATAATAACATTCTAGTCCCGTTTTCAAAGTTTAAGTTGAAGCAAGTTGAAGCAGTTTCATTTGTATAGGCTGTGCATATTTCATTTTGTTTAATTAAAAGTTGGAAATCTTCTTTAAAAGGAACTATGAAACTTAAGAAAGCTGAAAATGAATTAAAATAAGGTTGTTAAATAATGCTTTAAAATACAGTATCTAGATAAATAGTGTAGTAGATGATCTAGAATGAAATACAAAAGAAAAACAACTATTATAGGGAAAAAATACTATTAGTAAAACTATTTATAGAGAGCAACGAGTAAAGTAACACTAAACTTAAACTACAGTAGATTTCATGTAAAAATGAGTCAAGCACCTTTGAAATCCACCTTACCCACACTACAACACAATTCCCTCGCCTGCTCTGGGCAAAGCCTTTGCCTCCTGCAGTTCTACTGGCTGATCTGCATAGTGTTCTTCCCATGCGTGGCAGGCCAACAAACAACTATTTTTAAAAAGTAAATCCTACATCCAAAAATGTGTCAAATATATAGAAATCCAGTGATCCAATCAGAGAGAGAGGGCCCAAGCAATGTGGGGTAAAAAAAAAGAAAAAAAGAAAAAAAAGAAAGATAAATAAAGGCCCAGCAGATCCTTACATGGTCCACTGGGGCTCTGCACCATCCTTTGAGCAAAAGGGCTGGGACCAGCGCCCCAAGTTCTCCCTTTGTCAGCCAATTGCGTCACGAGAGAGGGCTCTTGATATTTGGCCATGCCACCCTGTGGAGTGCCCATGGTGCATCAGCCAATTAGGTTCCAGATTGTCCTCCACGAAGCTTTGTGAGTGGCTAAGGGGAGAAAAAAAAGGGGAGAGAGAGAGAGATGGAACGAGGGGGGATGCTAGATCAGATGCTGCTAGCATAGCTAAGTGATCTCATCCTACATGGAGAAGGTGTTTCAAAGCTGAAACTCGTCTGCTTTTTTCAATCTTCAGCTCTGAAGCAATTGCTTGTTTACCTGAGTCTCTCAATTGTACGGTATGTCACTGAGGTATTTATATAGCGATATTCATTTCTCAATCACAGATTATCTTGCACCTCTACACTCACTCATGATGTGTTGAAATGCCTTATCATTTTAATTAGTTACACAATGTTGTTGTTTTTTGCAAAACGTAGCCCTAGCTGTGATGAAATGAAAGAACAAACTTTCATAGTGTAGGATTGCTAATGTTATTAGCATTTAGTTGTTCAGCCATTTAATTAATCCCCCATGTGAAGCACTAGCGTCGGCCATGGTTTTTCTTAAAATGTAAAAAAACACTATAACAATATGTTGAAACTCCACCACTCTTCCACATAAATGCCAAGCTATGTTGTTGCAGTGACACTACAAACACAAAACATATTCACATTCGGACAAACAGTTGGACAGTTGGACAGTTCTTACACAAAAAAATGAAGGGACATGTAACACATTACAACAATTTTAAAGGCTTTTCTTTCAAGATTTCTAAATCCTTTATGAATGTCAGAAAAATAAATTGAATGTTAATTAAACAGATCATTCAAAAATGTTATCTCAACATTGTGTTGGACTTCATCTTTAACAAATCAATATTATTTGGTATAGTTCACCATGTTATGAGACTATGTTCTATTTGGTATGTCATTTTAGAAGTAAATCTTTGTTATGTTGCATTCTGTACACAATGAAAATGTGTTCATTTGTTATAATCATCAGATGCCTCAAAATATATTATGCTTTATCCTAGGCACTTAAAGGTAAAACTGACTGGTGTTACCTGGTTGAAATAGGTCTATAGTATCACGCATTATAGAACTAATGATGGTTCAAGTAAAATTAATACAGAAGCAATATTTTCAGTGACAAAATGTGCCTATCCTTAAAATAACAGAAATGCAAACTTCAAGATAATATTTTTTTCTGTAAAGGCAAATCACAAACAATTTAAGTCTTAATGAAATGAATAAATCATAAATTAATCTTAATTATATCATAAAGTACATATTTTGGCACTGAGAATGTTGTTTTTGATATATATACTGTACTAATACTAACCACTCACACCTTCAAACATCACAAAAGACACCAATACTTTTTAAGGCAATTAATCACCTTTTTCTGTTTTAAGTTAACTTACATTTCTTACATTAAGACTCAAAATAATTGTTCTCTTCAAACTTTCTAGACATTAAAATGATTTAGGAAAATAGTCACCACAAATATAAATTACAGTGGGAACAATTATTCCCAATGACCTACCCTTTATTTTAAGTGATATTTGAAGAGCTACCTAGCTATATTCAATTAGAGATTGGAGGAGTGTTTTCAATCCATGCCATTGAAACCCACTACCCATTTGGGTTTTAAAAAAAACAGAGGGACAAAACAGAACAAAGACAGACACACACAGCGAATAAAACATCAACAGACAAAGAGCTTAAGAGAGGAAGACAGTGGCTGAAAGATGAAAGCAACAGTGCCATGAAAAAGACAGACATTTGACTTGAAAATGGCACCATTTGTTTCTGTTTAGCACCAGTTGATCGATCATGTCGGTTCTGAGATTGAGAAGAGAAAAGATACACAAACTCTAAAAACAAGTCCTTTAGATTGGAACAAAAAAATTGAAACCCCAAATGTCTATTTGCATTTCCGTCGATTTTGTATTTAGTTGTTATCTCTGTACTATGTCCATTTCCTCAAAGCCAAAGCTAATGTTAGATCTTCCTGTTACCACTATTAGTTATTTGAAAACCCTGTTGAAGTACATTCAAAGGCACTAAGGAAACCAGTCTACATTGCTATCTCTACCAACAGGTTTTGCAAGCTGGCATATGCAGTACAGGTATAATGAATACATCTGAATCCAAAGGAATCCATGGATTATGAGCCGTCCCTTTAGCACTACTAGATTAGTGGCTAATGTATAGTCTTTGGAGTGGGACACATTCTATAAGTGCTTGTTCTTCACATGTAAAACCTTTTTTCCCATGAAGCAACAAAAACAATAAATGAGCACACAAAGCAGATGTTCACATATCGGCTCGGTATGTTCGACTGTATACCTGCATATCGTTCCAACCACTGACATTTTTCCGAGGGGGTATCACTATCCTGTCCTGCAAGAGTGATACTGAAGCTTTATCCGAAAGTGGATAAAAGCGAGTGTCTGTTGAAGAGCCCTTAGTGGTACATGGTTGTACAGTAGGTATGACATAAATGCACTGTAAGACAGCTGTTAAATAACTACCTCGCCCGAACCTCTTTCGTCTCTCTCTTGCCTCCAAAAGAAAAAAAAAAACACCTACAGGGAATTTGTAGTCTTTAATTTAAATAGAGAAGGGTTTCTCTCTTTTAAAAACGTGTTATTTTGTTTGACTGTGCCGCCTCTCTCTGATTTGCCTCAGCGTTGCATTAGACCTGCCTCCTCTTCCTCAGCTAGCTTATTGTGTCACGGCGTTCCCCGACGACGGTCGGCGTGGTCGCCGTGGGGGGACGGCGCCGGGTTGCCGCGGAGCTCTCCATTCTGGCTATGTGGCGGGCACGCGGCGGGCAGAGAGGGGGGGTCTACGCCGTGGCAGCGGGCGCCCGGAGGGGAGAGCCTGGGGGCGTGGCCGTGGAGAGCTCCTCCTCCTCCCCCTCCGCCGTCACTTTTCACACCGGGGTCTGCAGAACCCAGGGAGGAAAGCTGGTCCGCCTAACGATACAGAGAGAGAGGGGGGAGGAAGGGGGGGGAGGGGAGGGGGAAGGGGAGATGGCGGTAGGAGAAAGGCCATTGAGTGGACAATGTGAATGAAGGGCGGTTGGGGAGGCGGAGGAAGTGATGTGCGATGCGGGAGGACGGTGGGACAAATGGGGGCTCCGCCCGTTCACGGTGAACGGCGTGAGGCGTGACGGCGACACGGACGTCAAGGAAGAAGAGCAAGGGCGTGGCGCAGAGAGAGGCGGGGCCAGAAAATGGACATAATGGAAGAGGCAGAGGATTGAAAAGAGAGACAGAGAGAGAGAGCCAAATGAGTCACAACGCAGATGTGTGGCGCACGTACACCAACAGAAATGGGTGCATAGATATACACGGGGACACAGAAAGAAAGGATGGAAGGAGTTAAATCTTCAGAAGGTGCCGGTCCTCTTTTGACGGGAGCGTCAGTGGCCAGTGGCAGACACACTCAGGGAGTCACCTCCTAATAACAAACGCTAGCTCTCTGCTTAAATGTGACTGCACGGGCAGCTGCAGTGTCTTAGCCCAATAGATTGAAGCATTAAAGCCAGGGTTTATGACATATGGTTGCCAAAAGTGCTACATAGGTCAGCCTATCAGGGCATAAGGACATGCAGAAAAGAAAAATGAAAAGCCAATCATTTAAGAAGCATTGCATTACACTGTATGTCCTAGAAGGAAATCCAAATCAGAGCCAGATATCACCAACCAAAACTTCTAACCCAAATTCATTGACAGCTATTGCAATGAGCTGCGTATTAAAAACACACATCGCGTAGACTCTGGGTTGGAACCTTTGATCGGTGAGCAAGGCAGAGTTTGGTTTCGACAACTTCTTACCTACTCTGGCACAGAATAAGATCGACGCAAATATCAGTTTCGTTTGAGTTATTAGTTTATTTCAAGGTCTGTTTGCAAGCCAGCACTCCCAGTCTTGTTCACTGTAGTCTGCGTTGAAGCAGTGGGAATAGAAAGCAGTACAGTTACAGGGCCTAAAAATAAAATTAAAATAAAGAACGCTAATTTATAAAAATGCTAATTGCGGCAAACTCCAAGCATCTTAAGAGTTCACAAAATAAAAATGTTGAAAGCATTAAAAATGAAATTGACTCAGGCCTGTGTTGAAGTACCACTTGAAGATCTGGCATACAGTGTTTACTGTTTACAGTGTAATAAATTGTCTAGAGGTGATACGAAGACTGTTTCAGTGAACATGGTAAAGGAATGCATAGACATGTATGGATCTTGAAAACACGTGGAGTATTTTTACCCACATTAAAGGAATACACAGCATGTGTATGAATCATTGTATGGATGCAATGGAGGGTTAAGGCAGGAAAGAACAGCGCTGGTTTGGCCTGCATCCAGTAGAGAAATGGTGCGCAGGAACAAAATGGTTAACAGCAGTAAGTGCATTGTATTTAAAGCATGTGTCCACTGTGAGCAGTCTCTGTTCATAAAAAAATACTAGAAAAAAGAAAAGTGGGGAAAAATGTATCTGAGTTGGCAGACCTTTTCTCTTCTCAATCATAACCACAATACATTACATCCATTTGCAATGACATCGGTGCTAACTGGTGCTATGAACAGCCGTATTAGAACACAGAGTAGAGCAGGATGCTGGTGACATGACTCCAATGACTTGTTTTAAAATACTTTCCCAACCTCCCATATCACTTAATATCCATGCGTAGATCATTACACATGTCTATTAAGGTAAAAGACGAGGTGCTAAATGTGAGAGACACAGACATTCTTTTTGACGGACATAATTATCAACCAAACAGGCGTAGCTCACTGTTTAAAACTGTCAGCGTTTGATTACTTGGTGTTATTAATTACAGCCTGGCATGAGAGTGTGGTTTGAAGCGGTAGCTAATGGAAGATAAAGCACTGAAACAAAAAACACATAGTGAACAACTGAAATGTCAAACACAGGTTATTTCTTACCCATCTCCTCCAATTTCATGTGTATTGTATGACGTTGACGGCTAGGGCATACTGTAGCATAAGCATTTCTCCTCTGCCGTCATCCGTTTGTTAGTGCTGGTTAATGTGTGATTCACAAACTTAAGCTTTAAAATGTATGCTTATTAACTTATTCTAACTAGCTTGGCCAGGCTAAGGACACTTGCTATGAAGCAAAACAGACACTGTGCACAGAACATACTTAGTTTAGATGCAAACAATAGATGACACACACCACCACACAACCCACCACTGCACGTGTGCCATCACACACAAAAATACCTGAACAAAACACACAAACTCACAGACATTTATAAAAACATACAAACACAAATCAATATTTTTAAGGGAAGGACCGGGTCAGATACGGAGATTTCCCATCATTTCCCATTAATATGTGAGCTGAGAGGGATGATATAACTTAATAAAGTAGTGAGCATTGCATGTGTTGAAGAGGCATACACAGCAGTAGAAATGTATAATGGATATTCTAATACAATGTACTATAAAACCTTTCAATGTTTCAATGTTACACTCATTTAATGATAATAATGTATATTGGCTGTCCCAAATGTAATCTATGCTGTGTTTAAGATGATTCGAAACTGAAAGCAATGTCCATACCTACATACCGCGTAGTAATGTCATTATGTAGAGTATTTTCTTAGCTAACATCTATATTTGGAAATTAGGAACTATGAATGTTAGTATGCAAAAACATAGCTGTTATGGTGAGTGGACAAAATGCCATAGTCATGCATATAACTGTTGGCTACATACAAAGCTAAGTGTACTGTATCTTTAACATTAAATAATGAATATGGTGACTTCAAATGTAATGACAGATTAGAATTTCTGCCAATGCCAACATTTGTAATGTAAGAACAGATAATATACAAATCAATGCTATCCATTGATTAGTTGTATTTCTCTGCATTATGTTTCCGGCCATCTTCCGCAAGAAACAGAAGATGTTTCAAGGCTAATGGTTTGACCCAAATGCAAAGACTTACAGGAAGGTCTCCGTATATGACTTGAAAACCCTTTTCAAATAACAATGTTGGCATAAGGTCCTATGGCTATGGTTGTTGGTAATGGCTGACTTCAGATGCATGTGTGGAGAGGCAGTGCTGCAGAGCACTGTGTCAGGCCTAAGCAAAACAGTTCTTATGACCTTATAAGGAGTGTCTTTGCTTTTATAGGCATATTCTTCTAAGACAGTCACACTAGGCTCACTAACCGTCTAGCAAAATGGATAGATCATTACAAATAATATCTGTCCAAACTAAAACTAAATGAATAACAGTGGGCTGTCATACTGTAAACTGTGGTTACCACTGGATGTAGAAGAACCACCACCATACCGAAGGAGCGATGACACATTTTTTGAGAGCTAAACATGTTTATCAATTGTGCATGACCAAACCAAAACACTGCGTTTGCAATATTGACGTCAGCCACGAGGACAATTCCAGAAATTCAAGTGAACAGAAATGATCAACAAAATCACAAGCGCACTAAAGCATTCTAGTGTCACCTATCCAAGATGGCGGCATGGCCGATAGCCTTCCTCACTTTTCACACCCTATCCCTAGCACTCTCTGACAGACCTCTACATCTACCACATAGTCTATATTGAGAAACTGATGTGTGTAGGTGTCTCAGTGCGTCGGCTTGTGTGGGGTGGGTGATGTCAGCAGTGTTTTGCGTACGGACAGGGACGCACGCACACAGAGAAACAGTAGAAAGGGGGGGGCGAGAGAGAGAAAGAAAGAGAGAGAGAAAGAGAGAGAGGGAGAGAGGCAGCAGGTCATGGATGGACAGAGAGAGAGAGAGAGAGAGAGAGAGAGAGAGAGGCAGCAGGTCATGGATGGACAGAGAGAGAGAGAGAGACGC
>JAODLL010014827.1:0-28193 GCA_026546735.1 Forbesichthys agassizii | reverse complement strand
GGCATCTGGTAAGGATGCCCCGTGGGCGCCTCCCTTGGGAGGTGTTCCAGGCACGTCCAGCTGGGAGGAGGCCTCGGCACTGGACCATCACGGAGGGACCTCGACGCAGGGTGGCTTCGGTGGACCCCTGGCGCAGCGCGGTCCTCCGTCGTGGGGCGACTCTGGCGGACCGCTGGCGTGAAGCGGGCCCCCAACGCAAACGATGAGGAAGAGGACCAGGTGGCGACGGTCTTTCGGCGCTGGGCCCAGGCAGGCCGGCAGTGACCGCCCCTTGGTACTGAGCGGCAGATGCCCGGCATGGTGTAGACCGTTGCAGAAGTGAGGCGCTGGCGACAGCTGCCCCTTAGAAGGAAAAAAAAGGATTCGCCTACTGTGTTCATTGTTTGTTCAAGTTTGTCAGATGCACACCCACAGTCCTGGCTATGCTTGTGTCCCATTGAAACACATTGAGAAGCCAAGTGCATTGTTGTTGTAAGTGGTGTTCACAACTTTGTTTGGGTTCCTATTGATCCTATTCTACACAGCCAGGACTGTGTAGATGTACCGGATAATTTTTTTCAGCTAACACATAGAACAGCAAGCTAGCAAAATGAAAGGCGATATTTGATGAATTTGACAAAATGTGTACAATAGCTTTAATGCGAGGGCAAGTGCAGGAAACACAGAAACAGATGTAACAAATGACAGAGTTAACTAACCCTGGTGCAACATTTACTTTACATTCAATGAATGCGAATGATAGTGGACTGAACGTCAGGTTACAAAACAAGGAGACGTTGGGCTGAGGGCTTAAGAATTCACATGACTAAAAACAACAAAGTGATAATGTATGTTTTATTCTGTTTATTGTTGGATTTCAGCTAATATAGATCCACAATGGTTGTGTCAACATATTCCAGTTTTTAATTTCATGTATTTCATGAAGATGACATACATTTAGGATTACATAACACAAATGAAAGTAATATTTGGTACTTACTTGATATTTACTAAACAGTGATGATGACAAATACATACAAATATTTATGACACCCTAACAGGTTGCAGAAATTCTGCTATACATCATTGAGCAACATTCGCCGCACCCATTAAACGCAGCAAACATCATTAAAAGCAGTTCAAGAACGTTTTCGAGGAAACACGTCGTTCAGTGAAAAGGTTCACTGTTCCAGGGAGTGAAACAAGGTACAGGAACAATGTCACCAAGAACAGAGGATGAGACAGAAAGAACACAAAAGCTCACAGACACACACACAACAAAACACAGACCAGTGCGGTGTGGCCATGACAACAATATTTTCTCTCTGAGCTCTACAATCATCTCTCTTCACCTCCCAGCCTGTGCACATATTCTCCGTACACCGTTGTGTCCTTGATCAATGTTTAAATCTTGGACCTGACCTTTCTCTCAGCAACATCTTGTTTGTCCTCTCTCCCAGCACCCTGCTTATCCTACTCTCGATAATGACAAGGCCTGCCATCTGATCAGCTGTAGCAGCTTTCCCCCTCAGATAATTATGATGCTCTGTACGAGAAGATCAACCCCTGAGTTACTTAATTGCTAGCTTTAGTGTGTCCCATTGATTTGCCTCCTCATCTTGGATACAATCATGAGAAAATACCATATTCAAGTGGCGTCAGAGGAATGTCTCATGATGCTGGCGTTTGGGGGATAGTAATGGTCAAACCGCTGTATTCATAACTGTGATAATGAAACAAGCACAATGCAGTGTATGTTAGCTAAACGTAGCATAAAGCTCTAAACCGAAGATAACAAAGAGGTCAAATTTGAGAAGAGGTGCTTTACACCCTGGTAGATCTTTTTTTAAAAGTCATTCCCATCATCCCACAAGCCTAGCATGCCGGATAAGTCTGTTGGCCCCCTACCCACTTTGGTCATTAATTAAGGACGGTGGGGGCATACTCGTTGTTACGGAAATGCAGTGTCAGCATTTCACCGTAGCATGCCTTTACGCTCATGACAAACTGCTAACAGCTGCCCGGACCTTCGGAGCACAATGTCCGCATAACGGGTGGTACAATAAGTTGCCCGTTCTCTGGCCCAGCCGCAACATTATCTACATGCGTAGCCAATACTGTTACATCCATAACTTCTCCTGCTCACAACCCCCATCCCAAACATCCCTCCACCACCATCATCATCTTCCTGAGGAAGCTAAGTAGCTCCCAGGGTTTATGAGGCAGAAGAATTAATAGCAATACAAAGGACAAAATCTACACTCTTGGTCGTGTCTGGCTAAACAGATGTGCGGTTAGCTTCATTGATAAGTGATATATTGACCTATTTCAGATGGGATAAAATAACATTACACAATAGTAAGCAATCAGTCACACACATGCTGTAATAAAACAATAAGATACAATAATAAGCATTCAGTCACACACATGTTGTAATAAAACAACAATACACAATAATAAGCATTCAGTCACACACATGTAATAAAACAATAAGATACATTAATAAGCATTCAGTCACACACATGTAATAAAACAATAAGATACATTAATAAGCATTCAGTCACACACAGGTTGTAATAAAACAACAATACACAATAATAAGCATTCAGTCACACACAGGTTGTAATAAAACAATAAGATACAATAATAAGCATTCAGTCACACACATGTAATAAAACAATAAGATACAATAAGAAGCATTCAGTCACACACATGTAATAAAACAATAAGATACAATAATAAGCATTCAGTCACACACATGTTGTAATAAAACAATAAGATGCAATAATAAGCATTCAGTCACACACAGGTTCTGGGTACTCATTAAAAGTTTACTTTTGAAGTAAAAATTTAGAAGGAACAAGCATGATCGGGAGAAGATATTCACAGAGTGGAGACAACGGTAGAGGCGGGAAAATCATTAAATGCCTTTATCTAGCAAGTCGCCACGGTTTCACATGGTGACTAATGATCGCTTAGAGAAAGGACAGAGAGGGGCTTGGGTTTCAGCTTATATCCCGCTGGAGACCGCAGCAAGGATAAGGGCAAGGTGAAAGACAAAACTATATTGAGAGGACACAGACTGACACCAAGAGACTGCAGGAAAGTTGGAAAGAAACGGACGGACGTAAAGTTTGTTTCGTTGACCTCCATTGCCTTGTTTCGTTGACCTCCATTGTTTGTGGCTGAATGCCACTGGATGCACGTTCTATATTCCATAAACCAGCGGCTTCAACGTTTTTTCAAGCTAAGGACTGATAGAAACACTGCACAGGAACCTGGGACCCCCTATTGCATATAAAATATTTATTTGACGGGTCAACAATATGTGTGACCTATGGTGCCTGGTATAAAAGTACTTTGATTTGTTCACATCATTACACAGATTTTTTGACCTTTGTATTTGCAAATACATTTATTTAGTTAGAAAGAGGAGTGAGACCATTTCAAATATACCATTGATTTTATGGTAAAAACTGGCATATTATCACCATAGTAAATACAGTAATGAAGCCACCAAGTTAAACAGCCCGCACATCCGGGCTGGGATCACCGGGAGCAGTACGGCTGCACAGTATTCCTATAGGATTTTAATGTTATACAGTATATGGCAGAACAGTGTAATATATGGAATAAAACTCCAACCTTAACTGTAAACTCGGCTGTAGGCTACTCTCTTCCTTTTACCGTATTACCGTAAAACATGCTGTACACCTTATTAAAAATGTGGAAAAACACAATATTGTTTACTGTAAACCACAACCACAGCTGTTTGCAATTTACCGTAAAATGTACAGTTTATTTTTTACAGTAGGCTTGTGTGTCCATCTCAACAACATTTATTTCACCACTGCAGGTCCATTAAGGTTTAGCATCTATGTAAAAGAAAAAGCTCACTCCACTGGGGCACAATACAGTTTTACAAATCACACCTCGTGTTCTCCTGGTTAGCTGGGAATGTGTGTGTGGTCAGATCTAAACTAACAGCATTGGCCTGCGGAGCAGAGCTAATGATCACTACTGTATGTCAGCTCAGCGCGCCAACACCGGAACACAACTATAACGCTAACATGCAGGCTTGTTGGGGCTGGCTATTGATTTGGCCAAGCAAAATGAGCCTCCCACAAACATAGATTTTTGTGCTGGAGATAGGAGTCTTATCTTAAATCAAGTACAGTGCATTGCAAACAGGCGCTATGAGACACCTATGAGGCCCTTTCCTAGCATCATACATGAACTATTTTATCAATTCCTCCTTCATGTTTTTTTTTACATACACACACACGAAACCCAGAAAGCACATGCCCATGCTCCCTTGAGCGGTTCATACTCTCCCATATTCCTCCTCTTCCTCATGTTTGGCAGGCAGGTGCCTGGGTAAGGATTTCTCAAGTGAACCGTATATGGTAATGGTACACATCAAGGCACTAGTACCGACACACACATGCACACCTTTCCCTTTCGAAAGCACCGGGAGAATGACAGGGAAATGAGGTTTGACACTGACACAAGACATCTACAAAAAGATACAGCCAGTGTTTATGAGATGTGTGTGTGTGTGTGTGTGTGTGTGTGTGCGTGGCCTTCGAGAGCACAGATGTGGGAGTTATGAGAGAAGATGAGAAAACTATGTCCACGAGATGAATCATAAAACATTCAGAAAAAGGATTGTCTCTCATCAATCATAAGGTGGACCTTATGGCGTCAGAAGATTGCTCTCATGTGTAACTGAGATGGAGCTATTTTGGCACGAGAGAGAAAGAGAAAGAGAAAGTGAGAGAGAGAGAGAGAGAGAAAGAGAGACGGAGAGAGAGACAGCTCCAGCACACCCCACATACAGGCAAAGCCAGCTCTTGGAGATTCATTAGCAAAGGTGAAAACCTTTTAACTCCCAGCTTCTGAAAAGAATGTGTCATTCCACTGAGGATGAGCCACGCATCCTTAGTGGCAGAGGGAAAATAACCAGCCTTAGACTGGTGTGGAATTGGGAAATTTGTTGACTTTACACTTGAGAAACCAACACAGAGGCCAATTCACAAGAGGGTGGATGTAGGGAGCCAAAAATAGACAAAATAACATTTGTCAAACGCATATTGACGTATAGACATTTTATGAACAGTATAAAGGTAAGGCTATTTTATAAACAAGGCAAAGGTCTTAGACTGCAGTTTTAAGAGATTCAAATTAGCTTTAAATTAGCTCCACCCTTCGTTTTACCTCACCCAAGTAATTTAGGTAATCAAGTAATGGAGCTTTTCCTGAACCAGCCCTTGCCATAACGACAATAAGCACACACTTAAAAGTGAGTGCAGACAACTTGAAACTTGTAGACCCTTATGGTGACTCTTAGCCTAGCCGTAGCCTACTTGCCACATAACAGCTCCTGTATCAATGCCTCATTGTTTGTTTGTTTGTTTGTTTGTATGGAGTTGCCGGTTGCTACGGATGCTGACCTCTGACCTCTTTCACTGTGCTAGACTGCTGTGAACAAGGTCAGAGTAACATTCTTCAGAAGGAGAGAGCTTGTTGTACCAGCACTTGTCACGTGACACCACACCCAGGGGAGCGTCTTGGGTTTCCTTCTGTGATTACGTAAGGGCGTATGTGCGATAGGGAGATAGGGTGGCATAGGGGGCACAACCTCTCAAAGGGAATCCCCGGTATGCAGAGAGGACACATGGACTGTTGCTCAGCTAACTGTGCTGGAACAACTGCCTGGACATTCAGTGACTATTACACAGTTTTAGACAGTGACTCGTAATGCAATGTGATGTTTTGCAAGGAAATTATTGAAGCTCAAAACCAGAGGTGAACTTTTGACAAGGCAGATTAAACCCCTTCCACCCCCAAACATAAACTGACATCAGTCTTTCAATTTATCAGTGAATATATACGAGCGCCTATCATAATTGCTATCATAATCACATTGCCTTGAAATGGCCCTTGCAGAAAAACTGTGAGTCATTTAAATCCCCTTTTGCCTTTTTGCATTTTAAATTAGCGGGCCTGTCACGAGCCTCGTGGTATCAATACCTCATCTTTGCGTGGCAGACACCTCGATATAATTGCTTGATTAGGGTCACATCACCGCTGGTAATTGCAGACATTTCAGATACCCTAGCATCTCCTGCAAATGAGTGTTTTCCATCAACTCACAGAGTGGAGAGATGAATTATGTTAGTACTAATACAGAATCACCAATATTTTACCAAAATAATATTTTGTATCACAACATTGTCACAATGTACAATACCTTATGCTTCAGTGTGTTACTTTTTACTCTAATAGCCTTAATGTCAAGGTATTAAGCCACATATTAAATGCTAGCATTGGCAAATGGTAAAAAGAACTAGCTCATTATCATAAAATGATCACGGAACGTCCTTTGATATTCCACTCACATTCATCACAGTGTCCATATTGTATTAATACAGAAACACTTTTTTTCTGCAGATAAATGTGATTCATACAGTGTTCGTGTTGCAACAGAGGAATATAAAAGCCACTGAAATAACAGAATTTGTGTGTAAAGACTCAAGGTCACTTGAAACAGCTTGTATGAATATTAACAAGGCAGCAGAAAAGATGTGAGGCTGTTGATGAAACGATAGCAAAGGGGTTCTCACTAACACTGTTGACATGCTCCTTAAATATCTCCACAGCATCTGTGTGTGTGTGTGTGTGCATGCCTGACAGCACACTTTCTCCTACACACACACACACACACACACACACACACACACACTCCCTCTCTCTCACACACAGTTTCTTTTGAGTAATGTCTATGTTCATGCTTGTCTGTGTATCCACTCTGGTCTGTGCTGTGCATCAGAACCAGCCTTAAAGGTCAGTCTGAACCTGAACCTGCCTGTGTTCAGGTCAGACCATACCGTACAGTATATACAGCAGAATTCACTGTACGACCACACAAGGACAATCTTTTTTATCTCCTTATGAAGGAAACAACATATTATGTACAATTGTTTTCTTAGCCTTTAGCTGAAGTGACCTTCATCTGATCTCAGCAAGCCATAATTTTGGCTCTTGAAGTCACCACAATACTGATTGGGATTACTGTAATTACTGTAGGCATACTGTGTATACCTTTAATATGTCAATAACCACCACATACATGTTCTCCTTAGTTTCGTTATACATGTGTTGGCACATTGTGTTAATGACAATACCGTTTAATTTAATTTAATTTATTTTAGTTGATATTTAAATACCGGAAATTAGTAAATGAAGAAATTAATTCAGTAGAGTTATTGTACATTATTGGTGGTGCACAATATGTAGGTCGTTGTACAAAATAGTGACAAATGGTCATGCTCTTCATTTAATGTAAGTCTAGAGATAAAGTAAAGAGATCATGACTCCTAATGAAGGTTTCTCATGTCAGTGTTTTTGATTTCCCTCACTCTGAGGGGCAGCAGAGGGGTTAAAAACACATATATACAACACATATCCAATGTATCAAATAAACATAGCAGGCAAGTTTATTTATATTATACAGTATATTGCTATTAATAAAGCATAATATAAAACACCAGAAGCAATGCATTTGCTCGAAGGTTCGTGACTCAAAAGTTTCAGAACTAATCATTATTAATAACTTTTCCAGAACAATAGAGAAATAACATTGAGTTAAAATATGGCAGATGTTAAACAGGGAAAAGGTTTTAACAATGTTTTTTTTGTTTGTTTCGCTCTCAGCTCTCTCATAAGGAAGCCTATTGCTTACACACCTAAGCACACCCTAATACTATGTGAAAATAAGTATAATCAGCGTCCATCCCACTTTGGACAGGAACCCAGCTCTTCCATATAGAGAGCGGACACTCTACAAGGTACCCCAAACCCCAATAAGCTCTAGTGTACCTTGCCAGAGCCTCCTTTGAGGTGTCGGAGGCATGCCTTGAACCACGATCATGAACATCGGCATGTGCAGGATAGGCCAACAGCATACAGACATGATAAACTACAGTTTAACAGTAGTCCAAAGGTGAAGGCACTGAAGTCTAGTTAATATATGCTTTTTGGGGTGACAGTACAGTAGTACATTGATCTGTCTGTCCTCTGAGGACATGGTTCAGAGACATCGCCAGCCATCCATCTTGCTTAATCCAATGGTTGTTTAGCATTGGCACCAAGCTCAGGGGCATCTGACAGTCGAATGCCCTTCGACAATATCAACAGACGGTTGTCATAGTTGCGGATTAGAGACACGCACATCATCTTGCAGCATCTTGGGACTTGTGCTTGGCCTTGCCATCCTCGTGCTTGGAACCAGCGGTAATGCAGACACGCATGCCCCTCCCACACCTGAGAACAAAGTGTCTGGCCCTACAGCTCTCCAGACTCACGTGGTTCACTACAGACCTAGTGCCTTCCACACCATTGGAATGCACATTTCACATTTATTTATAAGCAAGCAATATATAAACACTAAACATTCAGTGCAAATCCAATGTTGACAATTTTCTGTACATGCTTCTAGGCACGGTTTAAGTCCAGAAGCAAACAAATGATCTAAAACATCAGTTTTTCCATGCAATGACTTGACTTAAGCAAGTTTCTTGCTTCAGGGTGTTCCACATATTGGCTAGCCCCTACTGTATGTCTTGATGTTATTGACATATCAAACTGCAGACATGGGCAACGCTACTAAACTCTACTAATACACCCCATGGCCAACATATAGACCTACAAGATCTGCATCATTATAATAGGCTGAAGAGGGGGAGCTGCATGAGCATAATGTGATGATGTGTGACCGGTCAATCTGCACTCCGCACGGCCCGGGCGAAGGCAATGTTCCAGGTTGCCTAGGTTACACTGACTGTCTGCCGATGCAGGTGAGCAGAGCCCCCAGTGGGTAAAAGGAATGCATTCAGCTTACCGGCTGTCGCGCTACAGTGGCTGGCGATGAGATTGTAGGCTAAGGGTCTGTTCCTATTACAATCGCCTACTATCCTGTAGTCCGAACTGGCCGAGTTGACGTTGTTTTGCGCTGTGGACTGCGCCGTCATCTGCAATCTGTGCATTGGGGCTTGGCCTTCAGAATGAACATTAGGCTACATCACTGTGTTGTCTCATAGCCTGCAGTTGTGTACCCTATGGATGGGCCGTGCCTCAAGGCAGCAGCACATAACACGCAATTGCTTAGCATCTCTTTTTTATATGCAGTACTGCATGTAGATAAACGACGAAACAACATTTTACGGCAGATAGTAAATGAATGCTCATGATTGCTCATGTGTACGATAGATCACATAGATACAAAGATAATAGATTTAGGCTAGAGCATGTGTGGCCCTAATAGTCAGCCATTATGAGAAGGCTCATGATGTCCCACATGACTTGGCTCAGTCAGCTCAGCTGAGTCAGCAGGGGCATCCTGGTAATATCTCGGCGGTCATATTTTCCTTCGCTGGTCACTTCCTGTCCAGACCTATACCCCCCCGTGCCCACCACATGGCCCAGAGCTGCCCCTCCTCCTTTCCTCCTTCCCGTAGACCCAGACCCAGCCCCCTATGGGCGTGGTTTAACAGACGGAGGCAGCATGGCGGCAGAAACGAGGACAGTGAGAAGAATGCCAAACGCCATGAACCTGCTATGGGGGGCTAATGAATACCTGGCTGCTTTCTCACATCACCATCCCTCAAGAACGACAACCGACGGCATTTTTATATTCCTAATTCCATAATTGATATATTACAATCTAGTCTTTATGCTGTGAATATGAATATTGATTGGAAAGCAGACTGTTCCTTTAATCACACTTCCATTCAGTTTAAACAGTAGGCAACATAGATAAGTACAGTAAGGCACCTCTTGATAACCTCTACCTACAGTTCATGTATTCTACTCACCTCTGAACTTTATTTAAATATTATCCAGTGCTGGAATTGCCGTATACATTTATTAAATTTCATCCCTGAGGGTTCTATACAACTTTCTCAAAAATGTGCAACGTCATTGTGTTATATTTCTTATATATATATATAGATCTGTACCACAATTTAAAACACAGGTGTGTACATGCTCTAGTAATTGCTAGTGAGGTCATGATTAAACAAAGCTCCTGCACACTAACCAGTCATGAATAGGCATCACTAATGCTCTATCCATTACAAAGTCATTGGACAGAAGTTAAATGTCAAGCTTGGCAGGGTGCTGGGAGTCTCTAAACACTGCTAGGGGTCTTGCCTTTTTGGCACAATTATATGTTTTCTCATCCCAGCTTTTCCCAGAGCGCTTGGTCATGGTAGACTAGTGATCGATGGCACTATTATTACCATGGGCTGTTATGTAAACGTGGTCATACACTATAAATAAGAATAGGCTTTTCAGGATGCTGTTTGCTTCAGCGCTATCAGGACCATGCAATCAGTCATTCAGTTACTCAGTCCGTCAGGCAGTCAGTCAGTCAGTCAGAGGGATGGCACACAATGTTTCACCTCGGCTGCTCAGTCAGCTGCTGGTATTGGAACTCGACGCATGCCTCTCTGGCTGAAGGTTGTCTGTTTTGTCTGACACTCGACTGCATGAAGGCATTCGTCTGTGTGTGTGTCGGGTGGGGGTGCAACAACCCACAGCTAACAGAAACTATGAGAGTTTCCATGATATCAGTCGAATCAATCAATATTTGTTTCTTGTATTTTTTAACATAATCATTGTAAAGATTAAAAGTACAGTACATATATTCAGTGCGGGCTTAAGTGGAGGTGGGGGGAAAGCATTTACTATTGAGAATGTACAGTTGCTGTGTGTGTCTACAATATGCTTCCATGGGAAAATGTAGGTAGCCTGAGAGCTTAATAAACATTGCTAATTTCTTCTAGAGGTAATTTCCACATGTTTAATGGGATCCCAGTAATAAGCGGCTGGTAGTATATGGTCGCAGTTGAAAAGATGAAAATTAACTGAATGTGAGGCAGCGGCTCGCTGGTAAATCTCTCTAATAAGGCCAGTATATAAAACATCAGCTTCAAGGTTCCCTGAACCAACAAAACAACACTCAAATTGAATTTCCAGCAGATTTTGAGCTGTCAAAGTAAATAAGGTAGCCTATTTCTTGTTACATAAGAAAGACTCATTGATATGTGAATGCCTCTCCCACATTAAAGAGCTGGCTGACACTCTCCTCTACCCCTCTCCCTGGAGCTATCATAGGCTCATACAGTTCTCTATCCCTCTCCTTACAGTATAACACATGCAACACTGTGCATATGTGGTTACACTTTGACTGAAGCAAACAGAAAACAGTGAGCTGATGCAGAAATGTGGTATAAGTGCTATAACATAATGTAGTGTACCTTTGAACCTCCATTAAGAAAAGGGTGCAACTCAGTTTCATTTCTTAGGCATAAAATGTGGCCGCAACATTTATTGGGTTAGATGAAACTCGGTCACACTGCGGGCAAGATCTAATGTTGTACTTTAAATACAATTCAGGAATTGTTGAACGATAGAATAGACAACTTGGAATAACAATAATGTAGCTGTGCAGGGCTGTTGAAGCACTCAAATGATACAGTACCTTGAACATGTCAAATACTCTGCTTAATGGAGCTTAAACACCAATGCTAAGGGAATAGCTGTGGAATTGAAAGAAAACAGATCAAATCTATAATTAGGCCTGTTTATTCTTCCATTGTCTGTGCAAGCAAAAGCGCTGAGTGAGCTCCAAGTCTTGCTGTTCCCAACCAGGGAAGCAGGTGAAAATGGGGTGCAGTTCCCAGAGATCCACAAACTGGAGTATCCCAAAAAGTTACTCTAGCTCCACAGAGTGGGTCTGAGAGCAACGGCCTCTGCTTTCTCTCCTGCTACGCACCCTGACAGGATTATTCCAGGGCCTGTGTTGACTGATATATCCATTTTACACACAACACAGCATAGGAGCTCCTCAATTAATCTCTGTCCACCGCAACCCCCCCCCCCCCCATCCCTCCTCCCCTTCCCTCCAAATTCCCTGACCAATGAGCTGCGGTTATTAAGCTATTTTGGTTTGTTGTTTTTGCACGTGACACTCAAGCTATAATGTAATAACGGTCTGATGCTTTCAATTAGGGGTGAGTGGAACGGATGTGCTTTTGGGGGAGGTCACCCACAAAAACGCACCCTTAAACGTTACTGTGCTTCACGATTAGCCCCCCGCCACAAAAGGGAGTTGATATTTGAAGGTCCCTCTCCATTATCATCAAAACGACTGCTTGAGCAGCCACGACATTAAGTCATCCGCCATGCATAGGCAGCACTACTGAGCCATGCAATCTCCTAATGCATCTCCGGGGAGACATGTCATCCCTGACATACTGCTGTGTCCCGCAGAACCCCTTTATACCCTGTGTGACACGAGACCAGCCTAGCAGATCACTCAAATAACTGCCGCCCGCGGTCACCTTGAGATATACACGATTGCACTACATTCATTTTCGCCTGTAGATTTCTGTCTCTTCCTGAGAGGGTCTCTATGGTAACCCATTAGTGGATATTTAACCCTAATGAATTGCAATGTTGGCGTCATCCGCAATGACACATACTTACAGCTTTTATGTTGTTTTATTTGGTTTAACTGGCTAATTCCTAAACTCTTTGATGTTGTTTCGCAACTGATTAGAAACAATATCTTATCTCTGTTAATCCATGCAGATTGTTTGTGGACTTTGTCAAATAGAAACTGAAATTATGACTTATCGGTGTTCAATAATAATAATTTAATTAAGATTATGTGACACGTTGGAAGGATGACATACAATTATTGTATTATACGTTCTGAAGTCTTATTTTCAGTTTAGGCCTCAATCCAAACATTTATCCCAGTAAAGTACCTTTTAGGATAAATTTGGACAACCTTGTTATTTTTCCAAGGTGTTTGAATAATATATATGAAAACATCTATAGTAGACTTCCATGCTATTTTTGCAGTACAGTTAGTGTTTACACCAGAGAGAACAAAGGTCCTTAATGACTTCAAACATGTCAATGAGTCTAATTAAAGATTAGGCCCAGGAAGCGAAGGGAATTATTAAAGATAAAATGTCTTTGTTTCATGCAAACATACTGGGGAATTCCACTGATTGGTAGAAACATTTATTTCTCCACACTGGATAGAAGCCATCCATATGCAGTATACTTAGGGAATTCATGGAGAACAAGAAATTATTGATGTTTTTCTTATTATTATACAATAGCCATGTACTATCTATCTAATCTAATTTCGATAAACAGTATGTTAATCCTTACGAGTATACATAACAATTAATGTAACATTTCCACTGTAGATAAACATGAAGTAATAGCTATTAATTTGTTATCCTTGACCTACAGTATATTATATACTAATATACACTACTACTAAACACCAGTCACGACAATTTCAAATTTAGTATTTGGAACTTTGCTCCTATTTCCTCTCCTTGAAGTTGTAACTCATCCAGACAGGCTGTGGGTGATGTGGTCATGTCTATGTGGAGCCTCCCACCCAGGTGTGTTGCCATGTGTCTCAAATGTGAAGCCCCGCCCCTAGGTGTGTTGCCAGGTTTTAGCGCTGCTGACACAAGAGTATCCCAAGACATTCCTGGGTTAGCCTAGTTTGCAGATAGTCATCCCCCCGGGACAGACTGCTGCTAGGGTATGTAATGGTTCAGGGTAGCCAGTTCCCGAGATGAGGCTACATTTTAATTATATGAGACTGATTAGAAATATATCATTATGCAACCAGAATGTTTGAGGCACCAGGGAAGGAGAAAGAGGTCTAGCGAAAAGGGTGAGGAAACCCCCTGAAAGTGTTAAGGCCATAACTGGAACATCTAAAGGCTATAGACCCACATTTATAATGGTCACATTAAAATTGAATGCATTATTCACAGAGCACACTGATATAACAGTGGACCACTGCAGCTCAGTAATGTCTCGACAAACAACAAAAACATTACCTTTTCATATAATTGGATAATTCTGGACTTGAAATTTATTTAAACTCATGCAGAGACATAAAGCTTCTGCATCAAAGAAATATTGCTTTTTATAGAGAATTTGTCCAACACACACACTCACACGCGAGCACGCACGCACACACACATGCACACACACTATCCCTATGGGCTAAAATAATACACTGTCGGGTGGTAATGGCAATTTCCCATGAAGTCACCATGACAATGGATAAAGCATTTTCCTCCCAGGTATCAGCATATAGCCTATAGCCAGTTTAAATCTGCCAGTGCCACAGAGGGGTTGTTGTATGGAGAGTGAAGGCTTAAAGCATGTCTTCTTGAATGTGTGCCTATGGCCACTTGTCTCAAAGGATATGAGGTAGGCCTAAACTGACCACCTGATCAAAATGCCTTTGAGGCTAACTGCTGGTAGTGAAGATGTAGATGTGTGACATTAAAACGGCGAGACCAACATATCTGACAACCACCTCTAACATTGTCAGTTGTTTTTATTTTATTTTTTTATCAGCCCCAGGGAAGACATTAGGCGTAGGGTTGGGTTGGGTTAGGTTGGGTTTTAGAGTTAATTCACAGAAATGTATTACAAAATTAACTCTCAGTGTAAAACAATTTCTAAATGTAATATAATACTTATAAATCTCAGAATGGTGATAAAGGCTACAGAATATGTAAATTATTTGTTTTCCCTTTTTCTCTCATTTTTCCTCAGGCTGCTCCCCAGGCATTCCATGGGAAAAGAAACTTTCCTTTGGCTCTGAGAGGAATTTAGCTATTTTAGGCATAGACGTCATACGTTTGTGCTCCAGACCATACCCTGTCTATTTAGAGGCCATTTGCTTGTACCACCATGTACTGCAAGACAGTGTATATTTCATTCACCAATAGCACTGCTTTTCTATGTTATGTTAGACATAATTGTATCAAGTCCCCTCTAGTCTAATATTTAATAGAAAACATAATTTATTATTATGCGTTGCATGCATGCTGCACAGAGTAGGCTATGGGAAACTGTAAGTCGTGCTGCGTTACACGATTTATTTGCGCAAAACTTGTGGAACGCCAACCAACAATGGAGCGCATGGATAAATCAAAGTCTGAATATCGCCGGCATAATATTGTAGCACCTCTGTTCCCTGGTGGAAGGATATTTTGCGTGTGATGTGTCGGTATCGTCTTAACGTGTAACAAAGGCATATTTGCATAAGTCTTTTTAAGTTTAGGAATATGTTACATAAATAAGCTACAGCCTGTAGCCTAAAAGACGGTGCCTGCAAAACCGATGTCTGCCTGAACAAGTTATAATCAACACAAAATGTAGACCTGTCTAAAATGTGGCGTATTATTTGTGATGGGTTTCTTTGATAATCGTGGACATACGGATGAGTGGATGAATAAATAGGCCTATATATCAAATTGAAGAACATATCAGTCGAACAACAACAGGTAGATTATAATGCGCGCGGCAGTTCAGTGCAAAACAAAACATCAAACATCAAAACGTGAAATATTAATGCAAGCTATAAAGCACGAATAAACACACACACAGTCGAATAATATTCTTAACGCATTCGCACTAGTTGTTTATGTGCGCGCAGCGAGAGAGCGTCTTTCCACGTCAGCTCTGGGAGGGCAGCGCTGTTTAAAATGCAATGAATGTGACAGCCAACAGTCCAGACTATACCAGCGTGGAGGAGGTGATGGGAAACACAGCAAGGGTAAAATGACAACAAAGGCAACGCACCCGCGAGCGTGAGGGCGATCGAAAAAGCGAGAGAAACACGCAATTCTCCAAGTGACCGGACCTAATTGTTTCCAGAAAGCGCGGGCAAAAAATACGCACGGGGTTCGAGAGGGGGAAGGCGACGCGGATAGGTCAACTGTAGCGAGGACCGAGGTGCGAGAAGCGTTGCCCTTTGGGGAGAAAGATGACCGTAGTGCCGGGAGAGAACCTGGATGAGACTGTGGCACTGGCCGCCCTGTCCCAAGATGTATATGACCCGGAGAGAGCGGACCAAGAGTGCTGCGAGCGGGTGGTCATCAATATCTCCGGACTGCGCTTCGAGACCCAACTGAAAACCCTCGCGCAGTTCCCAACAACCTTACTGGGGGACCCGAGGAAGAGAATGCGCTTTTTTGACCCTCTAAGGAACGAGTACTTCTTTGACAGAAACCGACCCAGCTTCGATGCCATCCTGTATTATTACCAGTCTGGCGGCAGGCTTAGGAGACCTGTCAACGTGCCAGTGGACATATTTATGGAGGAAATAAAATTTTACGAATTGGGGGAAGAAGTCATCGAAAATTTTAAAGATGACGAGGGGTTCATTAAGGAGGAAGAGCGCCCATTGCCAGACAATGAATTCCAGAGGCAGGTCTGGCTTCTGTTTGAATACCCAGAGAGCTCCGGGCCTGCCAGGGGAATAGCAATAGTTTCTGTGTTGGTTATTCTAATATCAATTGTAATTTTCTGCTTGGAGACGTTGCCAGAATTTAGAGACGAGGGAAAATCGTATGAAGACCACCATGCATTGAATGGAACGGCGCGCGCAAAAAAGCCCAATCCTTTCACAGACCCGTTTTTCATTGTGGAGACCCTGTGTATCATATGGTTTTCTTTTGAGTTGCTGGTGAGGTTCTTGGCATGTCCAAGCAAGCCGGCTTTCTTTAAAAACATAATGAACACCATCGACATTGTTGCAATTATGCCATACTTTATTACGTTGGGTTTGGAGTTGGCCGAGCACCAGGGAAACGGTCAGCAAGCCATGTCTCTGGCGATTCTCCGAGTCATTCGCTTGGTGCGAGTGTTTCGGATCTTCAAGCTCTCCAGACACTCTAAAGGTCTTCAGATCCTCGGCAAGACTCTCCAAGCCAGCATGAGAGAGCTGGGTCTTTTGATATTCTTTTTGTTCATAGGGGTCATCTTGTTTTCTAGCGCCGTTTACTTCGCAGAAACAGACGACCCAGAGTCGGGATTCAGCAGCATCCCCGATGCGTTTTGGTGGGCGGTGGTATCCATGACTACGGTGGGCTACGGAGACATGTGTCCAGTCACCATCGGAGGCAAAATCGTCGGGTCATTGTGCGCCATAGCTGGAGTGCTCACCATCGCTTTGCCCGTTCCTGTCATAGTCTCGAATTTCAACTACTTTTATCATAGAGAGACGGAGCACGAGGAACAGTTCCAATACACGCATGTAACTTGTGGCCAACATCAGCCGGCTTTTGGCGAATTCAAAAAGAGTGACAGCAAGCCGTCACTGTCGAAATCAGACTATCTAGACGACAGTGACGACGCCGACTCGATCAAATATACCAACTGCAGCCCACATAAAGCATACACCGGGAAGCTTACGGACGTATGACCTGTGATTGACGCGTCAGCGGTGAGCTGAGGAACTTGCGTTTCTTTGCAGTGAGTCTACATCCCCATTCTGCTGTCTGACCTGAGTAGACTGGAAAGCTAATTCCTTGCATCACTACATGAAAAGGGGATATGATATCAAAGCAATGAATGAATCGTTGTTTAAGAGTATTGACATTTACCTCCGCAGTCTTCCGTTATGTGCATCATTGTTGCCGAAGGGGAGAAAGGAATCAAAGCATCGAAATTATCATAATTTTAGCCATCATAGCACTTTATTCGCGCACTCTTAGTAATGTAATGATTTTCATAATGGCAAGTGTAGAGTTTCAAAGTTTACGTTCTGGTTTAAGTAGAAAAATAGACTTAAGGACCAATTTATCTAACTATGAAATAATGAAAACGTATGGTGGCGGTTTTAATAGTCACCTGAGTGATTGAGTACACCTGTTATAGCTTATACCATTTCAGCACTCATCCATAACAGCTAGGCCTACAGCACGACACTAACGAACATGTCAGCCTCGAGCAATAGAAAACAAGTGGAACAGAACAACAGCATGAAACGATTTGACTTTTGTGGAGATGCGCTTCCATATCGGTCAAGAAAATTCTTTGTGACCATTATGCTACCCAGTAGACATAGGGTGCACAGGTAATAGCAACGTGTGTAACCATCTCACATATGCCCTTTTGAAAGTTACTCCTCTTAAATCAGAAAAGAACACTGCAATGATCTATCATTGTTATCTATATCGATTCACTTTCATAATACACTAATAGCAAGTGCAGGACATTAGGAAACAAAAATAAATATAAAAATAAGCAAAATTAATATTTTTACAGTTGTTAACCTTAATTGTCCGTAACATTATAGCAGACATTATAACATCGTCCAATACAGATAATGATTCTAGTAGATATTGGTTATGTATGCTAGAATGTTAAGAAAACAGAACACTTCTTACACAAGTACGCCACCACATGGAAGAAAACGAGCTCTGCAGATCCTTTATGGATGCAGTTTCTATAGCAACCTTCCAGACTGTTCTGTAGTGTATCATATTGAAAAAAGGACAATAAGCATAATTAGCCTATTAATAAAAAGCTGAAACGAGGTCACAATCGCTATATTCTGCCACTGGTTTGTAGGCATGTTGCTGTATGCCTTATAGGTCTGCAACTAATATAATATATCATGTTTACGTATGCAGCCCCATCATATTCATGACTAAAGGCTGTCAGATACACTCTGTAGCCTATTGGAAATCAATACCACAAGTTAACTGATCATTTGAAGCTACCCACCTATAATTAGCCCAGAGGACTAAAAGGAGGATTTCAAGATGGGAGTTCACTGCGAAGGGGAAGACCAACCACATTGCCTGTGTCTGGATTGTTATAACCTATTGCTGGTGAATGGCGGTTGAATGCTCAAACTATTACCATGGCCCACAAAAGACACACATCCCTTCATCTCTGATCTGAATGACCACATGGAATGTTGGCTATCTAACACAGAGGTGAGTTGTGTTACTGCCATACAAAGCACAGTCACACACACACATCCATGACAACAGCCCGAATAATGTTGTTTCCATCTGTCTTAGAATTTATACCAGGCAGACATTTTGCCTTTTTGTTTGTTTGAGAAGTTTAGCCAAAATGACCTTAGCCAAATGACCAGACAATGAAGACCAATGTTTTTGTGCAGTACAAGTCATCTGATATTCTCAACCAATCCAGCTACAGAAAGTAATAGCGTGAGCTGTGCACTGGGTGGCACACTATTCCACCCCAAATGAGACTTGCCTTGCAGCAGCGAAGAGCAGGACAGATGCTATTCGTTGTGTTGGTTCAACCGTGTTCTCTGTCCCCTGAGCGAGGGGGGACAGAGAGTCGTGATAGTTTCTATATCGCAGCAAAGAACATAGCTTTGGTGGGTACATTTCTGAAATGTAGCCTACAACCAACACGAGATAGGCTAAATAATAAAACATATATAGAGGAGTATTTCTAATGGGTTTACCATATTGTGACTCATAGGGATGAAAGCCTACTGTATTCAGTCAATTCGCTCGCTAGTGTTTCTTCTGCAGGAAAACAGATGTTTGAATGTCAGGCGCGCTCACACACACACACACACACACACACACACATTATTGTACACTATATTTCCCACGGGAAACACTGTCTGTAGCCACTGCCCTAGCATGTGCAAATTAGTTGAAGGAGAGGTACACGTGTTCCCCCTTTCGGATGACGGTGCTGTTGACAAGGGCGGGGCTCCACGCTGACAGCCAATGCTGTCATCTGTCTGCGTCACTGCTGAGGGGGAAACCAGACCCATGGCTCAGCCATGGCCTCAGCATCAGCTTGCCACGCCTCCACCCTGCTGTGCACAACAGCCTCTTTGTGTCCATGAGGCAGACAGACAGACAGACAGACAGACAGACAGACAGACAGACAGGGGCAGACTCCTTTGAACACCGCCACAACCAAACAGGGGTTTGGGAGATGCCCAGCTACCATGGCAACCACACGTCACAATGATATAGAAGAGAATACCAATGTGGCTTATTTCTGACACATCTTTAACATGTTTATCTTTTATTAATGCCAAAAAAAAGTGGTAAATAATGACCATTTAAACAACAACATAGTGTGCAATATAGCTGCAGTTAACTGGAAATGGCAGCTATATGAAGCAGATTGATATGATAAGTAGTCTGCACATGGCAAACACTGATTTGCAGACCTTTGTTAATACTACCCTCTATATTAGTGAGTGTGATGTGAAGGAAAAACATGTAGAATAACCAATCAGAGAAATGTTAAAGGTAACATATACATAAAACATCCTATCCCTGGAAATCCTATTGAGTCTCATGTGTCTTTGTGGTTTTGGTATTGTCGGGTGGATTCTGGCAGCTCTTAGGCTACGGTTGTTGTCTGTGTGTTGAATAAGCAGGAAGTGATGCTGGCGCCCAGCCTCACTGTGTTACCGTGGTGAGGGAGACCACACCCTGGTACTGTGCAAGGACACACGTGCATGTGCAGAGATGATGTACAGTATCACTGCTTCTCAAAATTGTGACATGATTTATAAATGATATCTTTGCATTTATTTATTGTTATTATTGACATTTTTACATTTGATTTTCTTGTCATTTTAAAATAATGTAATTACATGATATATTGATACATTCTTTTTAATGTATACTTGTTTGTAAATATTTCATTTATTATTATTAACAAAATGGGTCAAACAGTTTATAACACACTGGTGCATCAACACATTCATGACTGCTTTGGTGTGAGAGCCAGTGTGTGCGACACACTGACATTCATTGGTTCATACGGCAGGGCGCAATAAAGCGTGCAGCGAGACGGTATGAGGCGTGTGCAGGAACACGCTCGCATGCTTGTGAATGACCAGGTGTGAGTCAGAGCATATACTGCTTTTCAGCCAAGCCACTATTTTAACAAACACAGTGTTCTCTCTCTACCTGGTGACTGAGACACGGGTTGTGGGGGAGGAAGAGGAAGGTGGGTGTCATTGGAGGGCACTCAGTTATTTCTTCTGACAGAATGTTGCATTCAAGAGTGCAGTGTCCAGGCAACATAGTCTGTTAAAACAGAAGTATTATGACGATTTACATCTAAATGTCATTGGTACTGTGAATGGACACCAGCCATGTAGGCTATGTACAATCCTGTATAGGCACAGCCACTATTACTACTGCATATTCACAAAAGTACTTGCAGACTTACTGCATTTTCCGTGTTGGGCATCACAAGGACGACTCTAAGCAAACCGATATTTCCTTTTGTTTGTGTTGGTTTCCAGGGGAATACCCATGAGCATCGCCCTCTCCGCAAGCACACATCATCAACCGGTGCCATGTGAAACCGAAACACAACAAGGTCAAAGACGCAAGCAAGTTGCTGTCCCCCAACCACGCTGCCCACCAAATGCTTTGATATGTTATGCATTTGTGACAGTGTGGCTGACAAAAATACCCTCCTGCAGAAACCCCAAACGCCCCCCCCATTCCTTGTGTTGGATGTTTGGATAGAGATTTTGGATGAAAACACTGAATCTTAATGGGCAGACAGAGCGACGAGATGCCTTTCCATTACATCGTCGACAGTATCTTCATCGACTGTGCACAAAGAACACACACGTGTGGCCACTCAGATGTCGGCCACGTACTGGGGTTTGAGAGAAGTTACTTGAATCATCAGCATGGTTTATTTACAGTATATACATGCTGGTACTTTGCTGGTACACATGGGTCTTTGCAGGACTTGCTCGTATTGCTGTGCAGCAACAGGCACGCGTGAACTTCTGTCTGTACATCGCATATCATGTTTTATACCAAAACACCCTACTGCACGCTTGTACACATGAGCATGGAAACAGGGGAGAAGGAGTTCTACTTCTGTGCCAACAGCTGATCCATCGGCACGTCCTCTGCAATGTGGGAACAATAGCTCATCGATTTATTGAAGTATAACTCATTACTTTTGTTTGACCAATGGAATTAGTTGTTAAATCTATATTTTTTTAAGTATCATATATGTTTTATAAGGAATTGGTTAAACTGGTGAATTCTATTTTACATTTGTAACATGTTTTGCTAATGTGTTTCGATTACTTTCCCAAACTTTTGCCTTGGTAAATACAGCAACGGACAGCTCAAACCAACATGGCTGATATCCACAAAAAAAAGAAGAAAAAAAGAAAAATCTACCCCCCATTGTCATATGAATGTTGGTGCAATGTTGGACACATTTACAATGGATTTACTGCAGGTATTTAAAATGCAATTTTGATTTAAAAATTTTGAATGTTTTGGGTTGCTTTGTGTTTCAGTTTGATCTGAATGCTGTATCTTGAATTGATAGCATCTACCTCAGTCTTTAATCATCTTTACAGAAGCTTTAATTCCTGAATGACATCAGTGGTGTGAAACAAAACGTTCCGTCCTGCTATCATATCCTCAACATAGTAAAATCAATTGTCATCACACCTTATCTGGTGTGGTGGAGTAAAACATCTTCATTAAATGTCTAGCTAGTGAACTAGATGGCCGCAGATGTGTTATGATCGGTGTGATGTGTTTCTGCTTTTAAAGGTACCTTTCTCGAGTTGTGTGTGTGGAATTGACCCTTGAGGTAGAAACCGGCATTACAAAAATTATAGTTTATTTTGAAACATTGAAACATTTGACCTTTGTTGACCTCTATACCCCATTGCCACAACACAGTCTAACTTCCTTAAACTGACGCTGCAGATTTGTTACACAGAACCCTAAAGGAAGCAGTCCATTCTAAAGGGACGGCACTTTCCAAAAATACTTGGTAGGTGATTGGATGAACTGACGGCGATTGTCTATCACCGTACTGTAAACTATATGCTCATAGATAGCTGTCATAGATAGCTGCCAGTAAGACTGGCAAGGATTTTAAGGTAGTCCACTCCAGACTGATATTCACGGCGAGGTCAAACTGAAGCTCGCGAGATCAGTATAGTATCACAAGGCTATCACTTCACCCCACCCACACAAACCTCGAGAAGTGGACCTTTAGGTACAGTGTTGTCCCACAATAACCCCCATTTACACCAATTTGGTAACAACAGGCTTCTTCCGGTAAGATCTGTCATATAGCACATGTGGTCATACGAGTGTTCTCCATTGCAGTGCAGTGAATATATATGGGTTGGCCGTCAATTGACGTCCAATCTGCACCTCTCTTGATACAGTATTAACAACATGTACCATGCATTGTTAAGCCTTGGAGGGCAAGATCATGCTTCATTGTCAATGCCCAAGTTCAGGCTTACAAATCCGTTTGCACTGTCCCATAATCCTGCGAAAATAATTGAAGGGAGGTAATACATATTTCACCTTTTCTTTCCCCAGTAATTTCATGTTTATTTGAACATGTCTCTAACTGTGATCTATTTTTGATTAAAAAAAAAAATCTTTAATCCTTATAGTTTTCCAACTTCATGTGGAAGCTTCTAGGGAGTGAGCAATGCATACGTTTTGGGTGCGTGTGTGCGTGTGTATGTATGTGCACGCACGTGTGTGTGTGTGTGTGTGTGTGTGTGTGTGATATATTTGCCAGGACACTTACAGAAACGAGAGCATTTATTTCAATTGTTTGGCATGTATACACAATCACTGCTTATATTACCTTCATTCCATGGTGCCTAATATATGTTTCTCTGTTCACCCATAAGTGGAAAGGAAAGGACTGGAAGTCGGTCAAGACCCATATTGTGTTGTTTATAACTCAAATATTTTATCAAAATACTGTGCGTCAGTACTTCCACACTACAAAGGAAATGTCCCTCTATTTTAAACTATAACCCTTATCTGTCAAAGATTTCTTAAAGCTTTCTCCTCCCAATCTCGGTGGGCGTAATCCAGTTGGTTTTGCAACTTGGTCAATATGTTAACCAGTTTATCCAGAGAAATGTGATTCCTCACTATGACCAGGGCAGATAGAGCTGGCCTGAGCATAACATACAGGACAACTCACTCTTAGGTGCCAACAACAAAATAAAGTGTTATAAAACTGTAAAACACCACCAGGTCATACACAAGCTGTCCACTGATCCAGTTAGAACAGGTTGTAAAAAGGCATGATAGCAAAACAAAAACCCTACATTAGCTGCTGGACATCAGTACCCCTGGCCTTGTCTAATGTTCATCACAAATGTCCATCTCTCGTGATATTTCCACTACATGGCAAAATGGAACACCAACCCCAGGCTAATGAGAAAGGACAACTCACAGTCACAGGCCGTCCACTGGCAACGCACACAGAATAGGGTCAGAAACAGCACAACACTAAATGTATGGATCACGTGATGGTGAAAGAGATTCTGGGGCTGGGATTTGGTCGGATGCTATAAAGCACTCAAAAACAGTGGAAAATATTTAACTAAAATAGTTCATGCCGAATGTGAAAATATGCAAGAAGATAAAATTACAGGAGCGTGAGAATTTGCTTAGCACATTAAAAATCATTGTTGCATACATAAAGTGTCTCTGCTCGCAAGCTTTTGATTTAAGAAAGCTCTTGGTCACTGTATGAAACTGTTTAACCCAAGTATGAAAATATGGTAATTATGGTTGAAGGTCCTGTATATATAGGAACTCTATTCAGGCAAAATGTCATACTGCAGTATATGAAGAGTGCTGATAAATGTCTCTGTCCAATATAGGTGTACAATATATTATGTGGATGATGACAGTTACAGATGGAACTTAGTAACCGCAGTAAAGTGTAAAATATTAAGAAGCAATAATTCATGATAGACTACATGTAAGTCAGTTTGTCTGGTTGTCCATATTTGTGCTAACACAATTAAGAGTGCCTTAATAACAATTGACTTTCTATAGACGACACTAGTAAATGTACCTGACATACACTACTGTAGAAAAACAATGAGCAGACAGGAGCAGGGAGATGCAATCATATCAGCGTTATTAGACATAGAAATAATGTATAGCGAATCTATGTATCCAATGAACAACAAGTCAATTGGGAGATTAATCAGAAAAATAATGTGAAGCAAAAGTTCAATTTAAATTAGTTTGCTATCTGTTTGTCTCCTTGCCCTTTCCACTTGGCATTGCTGGCTTATTTTAGACTCACCAAAGGCCTACCATCATAATCATCATCATCATCATCATCATCATCATCATCATCAGAATAGTCAATACATTGTGGTTCACATAATCATTCTGTTCTTTACAAACCATATTTCACCTATCTTACTATGGGATGTGGTCACTCTGTTTCCATGGGCCGCATTACACTTGAAGAGTGCTCAGTACACATTCTGCATCTCACCGTCTAAATGACAATGTTGGCTTTAGGCAAATATGTTTGTATTAAGTAGAGCTAGCTTGTTATTATGCAGCCATAACCTTATGGGATGCAAATTGTCTTAGATATATATTTATATTATGCCAAGTTCAACCACAATCATAATTAATATTTCATGTCTGATGCCACAACATGTTGTGTTTCTCCTGAGAAATTGCATGTTGTTGTTGTTCATACAATATTTGTCATAATAACAAAACAAATGTGAAATGTAATACTATGAGGTTAATGCAGTGAGCTAAAGCTTAATTGGTTCTATAAAAGTCAATGGAAAAAAATTAATAATAATTGTGCCCTCACAGCAGTTACAGTACAGTAGTAGTAGCCATGTATCTAAAGTCACTTTACCAATAATGCTGTGCTTGGGCTCAGCAAGACATGAAACATAACTTAATGTTGTGCTGGGTGTCTGCAAACACCTCCAGTTGTGCTCTGTGTGATTTACAGAACGTAGAACAATATAACTCTTTGTTAAATCGAGTAACTGTGTGGTGTAATGTGTGGCAGGTGTAATGTCATATAATATAAAGCTATTACACAACGTACATTTGTATTTTCTAATGTACAGTATATATGTATGGCTTGGAATCGTACATATATGCGCAATAAAGTCTTTCTGAATACAATGTGTGACTACGTGTAATGTGGACTTTTATTCATCTTCATTGTGCTGCAATGTTGTAAATCATCTGTATAATATGATATAATGTATTTTAAGTTAAGGGTTTATGTTTATACACTTAATAAATAAATAAATAAACAAACTGTGTTTAACTGTATTGCTCCCTATGGTATGTGTGTATTGAGTGAGTAAAGCACAGATACTCGACTTGAGAGTACAAGTGCACAAGGTGTTAGAACCTATTATGAATATACATTCATATTTATCCTCAGTCAAAGTATAACCACATCTCTGTAGCCATGGCAACAACCTGAAATCCAATAACTGGTTGGGTTATGGTGTATGAAAACAAAACACATAGGCCTACTTGTTTTGTATTGGTTACTGTTACATATTTAGTTATCTATTTCTTAGAGTTTAGCTCAGCATTGACATGAAACATAGCTAGTATCAGATGAAAGAATAGGTTCACATGTTACTAGTGAACAACGGTAGAAATATTCTCGATTTGGCTTTCCGTTCAAAGTATTTTCATGTAAACATAGAGCTACTTATTATCCAATATATTATCCAAGTACTCTCTAGTTCAGGCCTGGGCAAAGTCAGGCCCAGGGGCCGGATGTGGCCCTTTGACACGTTCTACCCGGCCCGTCCGGTACATAAAACATAAAAATATTAATAATACAACATAAAATTACTTGATGAGCTCTACGGAATGTTACTTGATTTACTGCTGCATAAAAGAAAACATAGTTAAAGTGAACTGTTACGTTTGATTATGAAAATGGTGTTGTATAAGAATTGCCTATATTCATATAAATTAACAAAGTCAGCTGTTTTGAGTTTTATTTTAAAATCTGTTAACAAAGTAATGTAGCCCCCAAGTGAAAATAATTGCCCACCCCTGCTCTAGTCTGTAACAAACAGGAAAAAAATGTAGGTAGGTCGAGAAACATGGATGTTTATTGACAATTATGGTGCTAGTAGTCAAGACCTTCTGATTACTGTTTGTGTTTACAATGCAAGGTAATAACCAAAATATCCAAATCATGGAATACATGATTAGCTTACCAATTAGTTAGCCTACATCTAATCAACTAATTGATACAGAACGCCCATGTTCCCTAACGGTATTATGCAACCCCCACATCCCTGGGATTTCAGGCAGCCAGGCAGAATACAGGCGATAGAATACAGCAATAAGGATGTGAGTCATGAAAAACATACAGGTCCCCATGGAAAATGACAACTACCAGCCATGTTGACGGCCAAATCTAAAAATGTATTATACAGTATATACTGTATATAATTACATATAATGTGTTCCTGGTCACAGACATCATTGTCCGCAATGGGTCTGACATGGCATGCCTCCGAGAATCTCTTTGAGACCTATAGGGAATCCCCTCATGCAGACAGTGGCCATAGGCTGTTCTTCCAGAGCTATTTTTAGAAAGAGCCATTTTGAATAGCTATTTTATAAGGGGACTGCTGCAATCGTTAGAATCTAGACAGGGGAGAGGGGTAGATTAGCAGTGGTTTAAAGTCCAACTGACAAAAGAGCACAACATCAAATTAGGTCTGTCAGCTGCTAATAAGTTACATTAGTTATGCAGTTGCGATTGTGTCTATTTAGCAAATTGTTCAGTTTTCTAATTCTCCCTTTCTGTTTGACAATGGTAGCGCCCAAATAAATAAAACAATAAAACAATTATCTTGAGGAAACTCACACTACCAGTGACACAAGTACAACGCAGTGGTGGGCTGGTACTGTACCCACCTCTGCATAACACAATTTACACACAAATGACATTTTAAGACAGTGAATCTGTAACTATCAAGTGATTACAGAGACGATGAAAACAGGAGTCAATTTCTAAATGGTTGACAAGTGTTCAGCTGACCGAAGTCTGGGTGTACACTATTTTCTTTATATTAAAGCCATGGTGGAGATGTGAAACCATCTAGCATTGATTAAATATTAACATGGACTGGGGCATGTTTTTGGTTCAGTGGAGGATGCAATGCTAGCAACACATGCCAGTAAGCAATGAAATGTGGATTCAAATAACACTGCGATCAAAAATGCCTGCGGCGTAAGAAACTCGGCGGGAGGATTTCGGGCCACTGTCTGTATATATGGGGCACACACATCACTCTGTGGACATTTCATGGACAGAGGACCTAACTTGTTGACAAGCATGCATGACGGCCACAGGCTAGGCCACAACATGCTTTCTATTTGGGTGTGTTGTTGACAAGAACAATTCACAACAAGAGCACGGCAAATGTATTTTATGTTAATGGTTCCTTTTAAGTGCCACTCAAAAGTCTAATTTTAAAAAGCACCTAA